>JACEGR010002199.1:0-136755 GCA_014170235.1 Listronotus bonariensis | reverse complement strand
AGTTTGTTAAACACTAGCAGGTAGAGATTTGACTGGGAACGCATGACTTAGAAGCTTGCACCATAGCTTGACTCGTTAGTCTACGGCTACAATACCCTAGCGTTAGCGGTCAGCGGTTAGCGGAAAGTATGAGAGCGCTGCCTTTGATCTTTATGGTAGCATAAAATGTAAATAAGTAACTAAACACTTTTGTTTAAAACAAAAAAATAGGAAGTAACCAAAATTTAATAAGCAGAAGAACTGGACGTCGTTATACTTGCTTTAAAATACTAAATCTGTCAACATTGCGTCCCAAAAGACGTTCTTAATACATCTGTGATCTGCCTAAAGCTGGTTTTACACTTTTCAAACTTCTTGCAAATATTTGATACAATTTGTTTAGAAACTGAAGTGTAAATTAGAAGAAATTATGTAAGAAACTTCTTTGAACAACGTTACCAACTGAGTGGATTCTGGTAAAACAACATATATTAATTGGCCCCAAACGATCTTTCAGTTAAGCAAATATTTTATTTAAACAATTACATTCCAACGTTGTCCTTAAAAATTTTAAATAAACACTCAATAAAAACCACAACAAAAACAAATTACGATAAAATTAAGGTTAAGTAGTCACCAAATGTCAATTTTTAATCCATTAGGTTAGTAGTTCTGCATCAAATATTTAATGAAAAATAGGCCATGTTGTCCTTCAAACAAATTTGAAAAGGCGACCTTAAATTTCTTTGGTATCCAATTTGCTGTTTAACATTCTCAAATTTCTTCAAGGTTCATTTGGTACAACTTATTTGACAAGAAGTTTGATAAGTGTAAAACCAGCTCAAAGAAGATAAATGATCAGTGCCCTGTAGTCAGTATCAAAGGTCTATTCCTGTTAGGGGCACGATAAAAAAAAGTATCTGTTTTTTCCCGTTTGGGGCACGCTTCTAAAATTGACCTGCGATGATAAATTTGCACTCCAGTTCGGGGCACTAATGTCTACGATTTGGTAATTAGTAAATAAATCCGTTAACTTTACAGTTTATCCAGTGTGTATTAATCTTGGGTTTAATTAAGGAATTAACAAAAAAAGGACTTGCTTACCAGAACTAACCAGACCCTTAACCCTTTACCTATACTCTCTAATAATAACACAACTATTGTAATGCAATAAGACTGATATTAGTTTAAGAATCTTAACACCAGAACTTCGTAATAAAATCAAGTTCTTTGTCCTAAGCTTAAGTTAGCTCTTCTTGATACATTTTTGGGAAAGGCGTAGATTCGTTAAGTTTTTAGCTTGATACCACCACTGTCATTATTGGTTTAGACGAGTGCCCGTAACGGAATACTCGGAAGTCGGTTAATGAGGGTCGTTTAAGTACAATTTATCGTAGTGCTATAAACGGGAAAAAAACAGGTACATTTTGAATCGTGCCCCTAACGGGAATGCCCCAAACGGAAAAACACCGTATTAAACCAGTGTTAACGAACAGTCATATCTAAAAACAATTGTTTTGACTGTTTTATGGATTGTTTATCAATTTTAATGTGAATAGGAACGTATTCTAGGTGCCCACAAGTTTACTTTTTGCTGCCATTTTTTTAATTACTTTAATGATATTGCCGAAATTTGTTAGGGTTATTATTTTAATATATTAATAGTTTTTTCCGCTATCGGGTTAACCAAAAATTCTTGCAACTTTGATATTTTTAATGAAACATCCTGTTTATTTTTTAATGGATTCAACCAAGAATTATTAACCAGTTTTCGGGAAAATTGCGCTTTTAAAATATGATATTAACCGGCATTTTGGTCACTTTGTTACAAAATAAATGAAGATGGAAAAGGGCTTATGCAATTTTTTATTCTTATTTAATAAACCTTCTTTAATAATTTAAATGGAAAACATAACCGTAAGTTCCTAATTAAATAAAAAGTCGTTAGTTTTAAAAAACGACAAATTTTTCTTCGCTATGTTCAAGGCAGCCTAGCTTCTTGCTATCAACAGTTTAAAAACTATTGGTTTAGAGATAGGGTATTAATAACAAAAAACATTGAAATATAGGTGTTGAAATTATATTTAAAATTTAAAGTAGGGTTTTTTATTTCAATTATAACAGATTTTTTAAAAAGTTTTTTATAATACCATTTTATTTTTTTTAATAAGAGAAACGCCAGAAATATAGCCCTGTTAGGTTATTGTTGAATAGCCATGTAGATGTTTTGGCATCTGGACCTATTGTCATTATTTACTTTTCTGGTATCCTAAAAACACAATAAAAATTATCACTATATCCCTTAGTAAATCGTTCCGTGGCAAAAATAAATAACAACAGAGATCCTTTTGGTTTCAACATGATCTTTAAGCTAATTATATGCAAAAAGGGAAATACGTATCGAAACACTGAAAACTCGCCACATTAGGTCAGTAAAATATTATAATATATTATCGGTTAATATTTAGATCCTTGTTTTTGGGCCGAAAACATTAATGGTGTAGGAAGAAGATGTTTAAGAGTTGTTGAGTTTTGGGACTCGTAAAATTAATTACTTTTATTTTAAAAAGAACAAAAAGTTGGGTTAGACAATTTTATTTAGGAGATAAATAAAAGAAAATAATATACAGTATGTCAACGTAAGTTGGTGTCATATCGGAAACTTTAAAAAATATATATTTTTTAAAAAAAGTTCTACATGGTTAGAAACCTAAAAAGCAACCATCAAATATCAATTTTTTCTTAGTCATCTTCGAGGTTTGGCCAAAAATGTAATTTTTGCTTAAAATAAAGTACCTGTATTTTTGCCAATATAAAAAATTGTTATTAAGAAAAGATGTTTAGACCATTCCTGCAATGCATTTTATGATTATCAATTTTATAGGACAATTTTAAATACATTTCTAATAACGTTGTTATCAAAATAAAAAGAAGTTACAATGCACTAATGTACAAACTTAAATTTTCTTGTTTTAAGCTGAAAAATAATCAACATTTTTTTCTAAATAAACAAAATTGCATATTTACCAGTAATTTTTAATTCTAACATCTTTTCCTTATAACAATTTTGAATTTCCTTTACACTTTACATTTCGAAATAGGCATACACTATGTTCAAACTTAAATTTTGACTATATTACATAAAAAATTAAAAAATGTCATATACATACACAAGTTTGCATATTTAAAAAATCTTTTTAATCCCAATAATTTCTTTATTTTATTTTTTTCAAAGATAACATTCATTAAAAATCCAATTTTTAACTTTTTGTAAAGCTTTACCTTAAAATTTATTACTTTAATAATAATATATTATACAGGGTGTTTTTTAAGAACTTACAACTCAAGTTATCTGCAAAAAGAGACAGATTTAAGAAAGTCGCCAAAACACGTCAGAGTATTAATTAAGAGGAAACGTTTATTACAAAAAAAAAATTGACGGTGCCCCTTTAACCCCAATATCTTAAATGAAAAGTGGGGTCAACTGATACATTATATTAAAGCTTCTGACGAGTATTTTATAACCATAGAATATATAATATTGGCATCAAATATACTCTTTACAACTTTGTTAATTTTATCAGTTACTCTTTTTAGAACAAAGCTGCCATTTTTTATTCAAGAAGTTATTATTTAATGATTATTTGAACGTTAATATAACTTGAAAAAACTTTTTAAAAGAAATATATATACACTGAATTGTATCCGCAGTTGGTTTCTTGTGAAACATTTTTTAAATATTAATACTAAATAGAAAAAATTGCTTTTTAATGTTTCAAAATTATTAGAGCATTACTCTACAATTGTTTCGCCTTTCTAGGGCTTCATCAAGAGTATACGAAGTACTCTTGATGAAGCCCTAGAAAGGCGAAACAATTGTAGAGTAATGCTCTAATAATTTTGAAACAATAAAAAGCAATTTTTTCTATTTAGTATTAAGAAATATATATAATAGGAGAAAAAATATTATAACTAACAGTCTTTCTGTCGACGCCTCTAGAGACTTTAATGATCGCATTACTCCTTGGAAACGTCCTTAAACTTTTTAATTAACGATAGTCAATTTTATAAAAATATTGTATATTATTCAAATAAAAAAACACATTATAACTTCGAGGATATGTTGCTTCTTTTGATTTCATTCCTGGTGTTTATTTTAGAACTGCGTCTGGAACAAACACTATTTTTGCCTAATGAATGAGTTTCACTGTTTTTCTCGACGGCTCTCTTTTGGAACTAGTGTTTGACGGCGACCAGCTGCTTTTAAATTATTTAATTCAATTTTTGATAAAAATCTTGGTAGTACACAACTCTATAAAACAGAATTTTATGTCGAACAAAATATGTTTTTTAAGAATCCATTTAAACTTTTAATTATTGATACAAAAATTTCATAAAAATATATCAATAAAAAAAAAAGAAATACATTATATTTTCGAGGATATGTTGCTTCTTTTGCTTTCATCCGTGCTTTTTATTTTAGAACTGCGTCTGGAACAAACACTATTTTTGCCTAGTGAATAAGTTCCACTGGTTTTTCTCGACGGCTCTATTTTGGAACTAGTGTTTGACGGACGACCAGCTGCTTTTAAATCGTTTAATTTTTGTTCTTGTAAATCTATATCAAATAATGTCATTTCTTGAAAATTAACACCCAATTGTTGGTCTACATTTTGTTTTAGGCTACATGCAACCGATCTAAAGTCTTCACCTTCTGTTTCATTAGTTTTCATAAAGTCACCTGATTTTTGCTGCTTTTGTTCTCCTAAAATTAGGCCAAAATTAAAATGCAATACTCTTAAAATCCTAAAACAAGCCAGATTTTATTACTAATAATATTAGGCAAAAACAAAGAAAAAATTCAGTGAGCCCATTTTTCTCAAAGAATTTACGTGTCAAATTTTTTTTTTTAAATGGTATTTGTCTCGAAAATTGCGGAAACGCAGATTTTTAGTATAGGTACAGATTTTTTTTTGGGGGGCTGATCACAAACGTTAAAGAATTAGTCAAAAATGTTTTGTTTTCGAGATATAAAGCGTGTCTACCTAAGTTGGCAACATATGGAAAACTTTTTATATTAATTTTACTAATAAAAGTTATTCTTTATAAACAGTTCTGTATAGTCTAAAACATATACGGGTAACCGCCGCGCCGGCCCGCGGGCCGGATGCGGCCTGCTATACTATTTAATCCGGCCCGCGACGAGACGTCTCAAAAAACCTAATAAGAAAAAAATAATTAAACTACACTACTTACTCAAACTTACGGTAACAAGTGAGCGAGCAAGCAGAGTGGCTATGATCATCAAAGAGTGAGGCGACAAACATCAAAGCCTTAAATTTTTGCCGGCTTATTGAGGCGCAACAAGCAACACAAGATTATTTCTTTTTAAATGTTCTACTTTAGACAATTCTTAATCATTTCTTCATTTTGCCAATACAAGCGGGTGGATGGCCAGGACTTCGGTTCAGTTCTGTTTGAGATATCTGAGGAGATAACTTCGACAAGGGAAATCAGTGTAACAATTTCAGATTTAATATTAAATACCTATTTTTACCATTTAATTTTGTTTTTTTAATAAATTAATATTTCAATACCATTGTTGTATTATTTAATGTCTGATATCTATTGCAAAAAATATAAACACATCAACACAACTTTAAAATGTACAACGCGGCCCGCGAACATATTTTCACACTAAAGTGTGGCCCGGAAAATGTCAACGGTGGTCCATACCTGGTTTAAAACCTAAAATGCAATTATCAGTTAATAATTTTCTGCAGTAATATACAAGGTATGTCAAAAAATATGAGCTTTACGAATTAGGTTTAGTTTACACAGAACGGACAGATATAGTACTGCCCGAAACGTTGTGTGATTAAATTAATAAGTACAATGAAGTCCAAAATTCTTTTTTACTATAATACAAAAAAATCTTTTAGATCAGCGCCCCAAAAAAATGTATATCAGAAGTTGCCGCAACTTTCTAGACCATTAAATAATTTTAAAAATTTTTACCTAGACCACCTTCAATTGTTATATTACTGTCTTGTAATGTATTTCTGGCTTTTTCCTTACAATAAGACATATATTCCCTTTCGTATTGTTTAAAAGTTCTTCCTTAGTACGTTTGGCTTTTGGTTTCATAAGTCTAAAATTTGCCGCATTTACGGATTTCACGTTTACAGGAATTTTATTATACTCTGAATGACTTTTAATCTTATCGAAAAATAACAATTCATAGTTTAAATATATACAAAAGGCATTTTCCCACTCACCCTTTTGATAATATGAATTAAATTGTTTGTACATACTAATTCCTGATTTGTAATACAGCTTAGCACTAACGCATGGATCTATTGTGACATCATTTGAGTAACTTATGAGATTTTTAATTCTTTCTTCTGGAGATAAATGATAAGATTTTGAATTCATACGTTAAACAGCATTAACTTTCCGATTTTAAATAACTTGTTTAGAAAGTATACAAGCTTTTATATATTGACGTTATATGTGACGTTTTTTTGTTAACCTTCAAAAAATTGTTAACCTATAGATTTATCACCACCTTCTAGATGTTTTGAATAATTGTACTATTTAGTACAATTTTAACATCTAGAAGGCGATGAGAGTTATAAATAGACAGTGCCAAAGCCTTTAAAGGGGTTAAAAAGCGAAAAAAATTATAGGATGAAACTAGGTTATGAAACCCATTGAAAAAGATAAAGAATATAGTAAAAATTGAAGTAAAACCAAATTACTGGAGATTTAAGGTCGTAAGGGGGGTATTAGGTGTAAAATATGGTTTTTCTAGATTTTTGGTCACACTAAAAGTCGTATTGAAAAAAGTTAAATAACAAAGTTGTAGGCAATGTAAAGGTCTACAACTTTTGTATTTATGCTTTTTACATAACCTCAAAAGTAATGTGACAAATTCAAATAACCAAGTGTTTGGTTTTTATTTTTATCTTTTACAAAAAATAAATTATTTCTACAGAATTTTGTAAAAAAGTATCTTAACATTTTTTTTAAAATTGGGATATTTATTTTTTCATTTTATTTTGAATTAATATCAGAACAGTGCCCTTATTTTCAATCGACAATTCACGTTTCAAAATATCGGCATTTTCTAAAAAGTCTGGGGTCGTTTTGTTCGTTAAAATCTCCACTTTTCAATGGTGAACAAAAGTATACAGTACAATAGTAAATGTTCTCAGAAAATGCCATAAACTCGGATCCGATTTTTTTAATTATTATTATTCCAGGGTCCATAATTTTTTAAACCAAAAAAAAAATTCGGAAGGTTGAAACTTATAGTAGAGAAAATAACAAAAATAAAAGAAAAAATAAATTAAAGGCTATCCGGGGTCGGGAAGTGGAAGGGGTAAGGTTTTAGGGTAAAAACGGTTATTGTTGATTTTCAGCAAAATTACTTTTCCTATGGAAATTCATTATCTAAGAAAATAACCGACACAAAATCGGCGGCGAATCCGATAAGTAACAAATTACCAATTTAAATATTAAAAAAGATTTAAAAAGTAATACAGTGCTTTTATTTAAATTAAATAAGTACCTTTACAATCTATTTTTAGCCAAGGAAATAATAATTTATTAGCTAGTGTCAGGTAGTGCGGATTAGACGACAACTAATATTTAAAGCTTATCTTAATTTGCTGCCAATCGTACTTTTATTTATTAAGAACGGAGTCCGTAAACAAACTGTAAATGGGTATAAAGGATTTATTTTGCCACTGCTAAGTGATAATAAATTTTCTCAAAAGTGTTAAATAGATTTGCTTCGTGGTTTAATTGAAATAAATTGATTGGCTCGTTAGGACACAACTGAAAAATAGTTGGAAAACTGGTAACATAAAATACGGACAGACAGGTAAAATATGAATAAAATATCCTACGGAAAAGTAAGTAGGCAATGCATACAGGCATAGGCGCAATTTGCTTTGGTTTTTAGGGAGGGCTGGAGTCTTGGTAGTCCCGAAAGGTATGAGGCAAGCTTCGAGACTTTGCAAAAAAATTTGGGAAAGATAAAGGGATTTAAGTGTCATTACTGCCACAAAAATGACCTACAGTTAGGTAAAAGTGGCACTATTGACATAAAAATCGGTTTCTCTTATCGCTTTTAGGTTTTAGTCACATAAGTTTTGGCTTGGATACTGGAAATCTTGGGGGGGTAATTTTGCTTAAGCTTAGTTAAGCCGCCCCTAGCCCCCCAAATTGGGCCTATGCATACAGGGTGCCCGGAACGGATATGTAAGATGGTTGATTTAAGAGGGGCTGGGATAAACCTTGTACTGTAACCGAACGGCTTATTGTGTACCCTTGTTTTACGTCTGGGTAATGTCAGCACACTACTACAGACCTACAGCTTAACGTGGGTTCCGAACCACGGATGTCCTATTCACGACAACCCAAGATCGGGCCGCAAATTTACAAAACCTATACCAGTTCAGTCAGGACTGTGACGGAACTCGAGTAGCCTTTGTTTGCAAAAAAATAGTGTCAAAGCCTGCCCCATTTCGGTTCAAAAATTGACAATATTAGTATAGCATTTGTAACTATATTTTTACGGTATTTTCTATTACAATAGCTAACCTGTTTTAGTCTTTGTGTCTTAACTATTTTGCTTGAAAATCGGGAAGTAATAGAGAATTATTGCAAGTTGCCTTCTTAAGCTCGAGTATTATTTATACCGGCCTTATAGGTATAAATAGTGCCTGTACCCAAAATTTAGAGTAATTGCAAATTATGTTGACAGTACCATTAACCTAAAAAAGAAGAAAAAGTTTTAGAAGTTTTTCTTCATTGTTTTGTGTTGTAGGGTTAAGTTAAAATTAGAACAAAATAAGGCACGATCTAAAACCGGAATAAATAAAGCAAGGCACTATTTTTATTAAGAAAGTCATTATTCCACCATGTATCTGCGCAAGATGTCAAAATAGAGCCGGTATTATTAGTGCCTGGCCTTATTTCACTGTGCAATATTTCTCTAATGTCTTTCACAGTTTCTTATTGCTTTGCACCGTAAGTTTTAGGGTTACTTTATTGTATTGTTTAAATGTATTTGTTTTTTTATTGTTTAAAAAAGTAATAAGTAATATTGTGGAAAGTGACTTTCACTATCTTTAATTTAAGGAGAAAAATCAAGAGATATTTACAAGTAAATGTCAGTGCAAATTAACTTAAGGAAAAACTAATCAAGAAAAAAGTGAAAATTTTATAAAAAAGACTTTTCTCGCAGATACTTTCCAAACTAAAAACACTAATGCGGAAAAGATCCGCTTTCCACACTCTGGTAGAAAAAGTATTTTTCGTATCTTCATGGCTTCGTAATAAACTAAATGCTCGGGCCACCTGAATTCGATGAAAAAGTTTATAATTTATATTAACTATTACCTATTACATTTAAACATTGATTTATTAGGTTGGATCGTCTTAAAGTAACTTCAGAAATTTTAACGAATTAAATATCTATACTGGCTAAATAGTTATAGTTTTTAGTAGATCCGTGTTTTTTAAGTGGACGTTTTTTTTTTGCTTACATGACACACATATAGTTTGCGACATTTATAACGAACACATTTAATAAAAACTTTTCTTTCTATACAATTAGTGTTAGTACTGCAAGAAAAGTCTTTTTTATAAAATTTTCAACAAAAACTAACAGCGCAAAGCAATAAGAAACTGTACAAAAAATTACTTCCGGATTTTCCCTAAAAATAGTTACAACGCGAAGACTGATACAGGTTTGCCTTTGTAAAAGAAAATGCCGTAAAAATTATAGTTACAAATTCCATACTAATATAGTCAATTTTTGAACCGAAATGGGATGGACTTTGTAAATATTTTTTGGGTCCGACATGGATGTGAACCAAGTCTGCGTTGGTTGTGCGCCTAACGACGGACATGTTAATAAATACTTAAAAATAAAATAAAATCGACAAAAAAATAAAACTAAAAATAATGAATAAAAAAAAATAAACAAAATGGAAACGGGTAATAATACCATATGTTATCATAAAGTATAAAAGGCGTTTGCTTATTTAGTTATTAACATTTAGTAGTTTAGCGCATATGTTATTTACCCGACTACATTGTTCTTTATTTATTATTTTTAACTTTATAGTAAGTCTAATTAATTTTTTTAAGTGTTTATTTGTCGCTTTTTAGTTTATTTTTCACTTTCTAATTTATTACCTTACTATTTAGTCGCTAAATATACACTTAAAAACATTACCAGTACCTCTTTCAGAGATTACATTAAAAAGCACAGGGACTCGTAATTTGATTGGTCTTAAACATTACAGACGGTCATGCAAAACTCTCACATTAGGGGATCATGGTTAGTTCTGGTTTGTAAAATATGTATTTTTTATTTTTAATAAAACGAACCAAAAAAAAAGATTTTACTTACCCGAATTAACCATAACACCCCCCCAATGTCAATCAATCAAATTACACGCCCCTGTTCTTTTTACTGTGGTCTCTCTTACAGTTTGGTGAAACGGGTAAATTTTATCCCAAGGTTTCCGATTCTAAATACCCCTTTGATGTTTAAACATATACCAGTCTAGAGACAGCTTTGCCCCACAAACAAAATACGGCGGAAAACAATACGTCTAGTACCTTTTCTTTTTGTGATCCTGACTTTTTTTTGGGACTACCGCGAAAGTGCACTGAAATCGCGTAACATACACAAAAAAAATATACAGGCGAACTGATAACTTCCTTCTTTTTAAAGTCGCTTAAAAATAATAAAGGGGGCTAATAGAGTAAGGGCTTGCAAAGTTAAAATAAAAATAAATATTTCTCTAAACTTTAAAACGGTTACTAAAATAATAATGATTATACAGGGTTTTCCTTAAATATATGCTTATATTTAAGGGGGTAATCCTTAGACTTATTTAAAGACATATGTCCTAAATGTCCTAACTTTTGAGATTCAGAGTATTAAAATTTAAAAAAATGTATTTTTTTAAATTACTATCCGTTACTTGATCTTGTTTTAATTTGGCAATGGTAATAATGGCACTAAGGGCGTAATTTAGTACTAACTTAATTACATTTAGTAAGTCCAGTGGGGTCTTGAGAGGCAACTAAAGGAATAATTATAACAAAAAACGGTACGCCACTGACTGTGTAAATTTGTGTGAAATTTTTGCACTTTCTTTAGATTAAGCAAATAAAAATACAGCTTTTATGTCTTTTAATTTTTTTCCGGATTTTGTTTAGTTTAAGAGAAAAAAATAAAAACCACTTAATTTCATATTTTTAGACCATAAAAGAAGAAGCATTGCGCAAACTTTTTTGTAAATAATTGGGTTTTATAATTTTTAGTAGCAATTATGTAACAAAAGTAATAAATACTTATTGAAATAAAGTTAATATCCAGTATGAGTTTTCATTAAATTGTTTTCGTTTTTTTTTTATTTTGACACTCTGTATTAAAAAGTTAAGACGTTAAGGACATATGTATGTACATATAAAGTTTTCTCTTCAAATGAGTCCAAAAAGCACACCCTTAAATATTAGCATGTCTACAATCCACGGATAGGGTTTGGAAGGAGACAAATGGAACAAAAATCTATTTAAAAAAGCAATTTTCGATAAAAATTGCGCATGCGAAAAATAAGCTTTCCGAAGAAAAAATGTTTTTTGGTATACAGGGTTCGCAAAAAAACTTTATTTTTGTTTTTTTTTTAAATCTAAATGTTATTCATGAAATTGATTTAGAATAACGTTGGTAGTCAATAAAAATATTGGAACAAAATTTTATTTAACTTCTTAATTTAAATAAAATACATTAAATTAAAATTCGAAAACGTCTGATCACATTCGTTTACAGCTAAAAAGTTTTGTTGAGTATGGATGGGAAAGGGAAAGTATTTTAATAGAAAATAATAAAATTACTATTAGTTGTATTTTACAGTTTTTTACGTTGATTTATTATACAATTTAAAATACTTATTTTCCAATAACCTCATAATTATTTCTATTTATCTTGCCCATCCCTGGACTGAAAGGAATCTATTGCTTTTTATAAGTAGTTTTACTGCTTTTGAGGTGTAACCACGGTCTACCGTGGGTATACCCACGGCGGTAGACCTGCACAGTTTTTTATTCAGGTAGACCTGAGCGTGTGTGGGCAAAACTGTGCAGTTTTTTTTAACTTGTTCAGGCGACCTGAGAAAAATCAAAAATATCCTATTTTAGTAGGGGAGCCCAAGATGCTAAATTTGCAGTTACTCGAGCGTCATAAAGACCTATTGGGTTGCAAAGCTTAGGTGATAAGAAGAAAAAAATGTTATATAATGTATACATTTTCATCGGTGGGGAAGCGGCTATAGACTTTTAAGTATGTCAAAAAATATTTTTATTATTTCGGCTTGTGGAAATCGTTCAAATCGTATCGAATTATATATTTTTCGTCATCCTTGAATTATTTTCTTCAAAATAAATAAGAAAATAACCACGCTCAAGCATGTCAAAATGACGTTTTTTTTCAACTTTGTAGCCCTCCGGTTTCTTTACGTCACTCTCAAATTGTCAGATTAGTGGAATATGCACTCTTTAGCATGTAATTAACTTACCCTATCCTAATCTGACGCGCACGACAATTTATGTGGGATATATTTTTGTTTTTACGACCGCCCCTGTATACGGGGCTCATATTTGGTGGAGGTATTTAATCGGGTATAAGGTATCCTCCGGTATATTTTTCTGACGCGCTCTAGTAACTGCAGAAATCCCCTCTTCGGCTTCCCCTACCATTTGTACCGGCCACAGACACGCAGGTCGACCGTAGAAGTCGTAAAGTTTTTTTAACCTGTTTATTTTAAAGGCGACCGAAGCCGGCATCCTTGCAAACTCGAGGGTGAACTGGTTTATTTGTAATTGAAAAATACATAGTAATTGATTATGGCAACAGAATTTTTTAAACAATGCAAAACATTTTGGGTGGTTTTTTTTTTTAAATTTTTAAAAAAGAATAAACTATAGGTAAACTCCATTTAATAACTTAATGATTATAAATATAATTTAAATGTATAAAAATACTAAAATTAAATAAATAATATATCATGGGTGTCCCATTAAATAAAAGCTTGTGTGTATGACTATGGTTACCATAATTCTTTAGTCAAATTAAAATGAGACAAATAACTTTGCTTTTCATTAATGCATTTATTGATATTTTCGACTGCTTCGTTACATTTCAAACCGAAAATTTAGCAAAAGCTTCAGGACTGAAGTCAAAATGTCAATAAATACAGTGCTAGAAAATAAAGCTATTTGTTTCTTTATTTGAAGTACTATCAGAAAGTAACGGACAACTTAATTCAGTAACTCTTTAATCAATATCGAAACACCTTTATTTCTGATATGTTAAGCGGAGGGGGACCACTATTTTAAACCTAAATGTTTTATAAAAACAAAACGTACTAATTAATATGCACAATGTGTCACCTTAATTCTTTAGACTGTCTTCTTACTACGCATTGGCAAAATGGACGGAGGTAAACAGGGCGCGAAAATATCTCTTTACCCGCACGCCTGTAAGGTTACGTTTATATCATAGGTAAATGGGGCGCCAGCCCTTCCCGAGAGGGAGTGTGGGTAGTCGACCCCAAGATCCCTGCGCCCCATTTACCTGTTCAATAAAACTTTGGTGAAGGTCTTGCGCCCCGTTTACCACCGACGGCAAAATTACCCATAGAAGTGGAGCTACGTGACATGTAAACGTTTTATATATTTATTATTATATTAGTACCTGACTTTTACAATGGGCCGTTATCAAACCAGTGTAGCCCCTTTATTATACTGCGCCGCTTTGTCCTACTAGCAGCGCAAAAAGGCGCCGACAGGAGGGTGAATCACATTTTGACCTCTACGTGGACTTGATAACTTTTATGATTTTTATTAGTTGATTTCAACACCTCTTATTTTGCAATTCCGTTGTGGTTAACGTTATTCTGAGTCTGCGCAGTAACGCAAACATGATCCGTTATCGTTATTAACCATACCGGACTCCTTTAATTACGGATGAATACCGAAGAGCTTATCGTTATCGTTATTGTTAAACTGCGTGGTTGTCGGATTGTAGAATTTTTAATATCAATTATTTAAGAAGGTTGACATTTTAATGCCGTATTAATTAAAATATCATTGATACATAGGCTCTAATTAGCGAAAAATCCATAGCAGTAAGAAAATAAAATAGTGTAAAGAAATTAAAACGGACTTGCATTTTTAAGGATGTTTTAAATCAGTAATCTAATTTACATGTTACAATCTGGCACACTTGCTTTTTATTCTACTACCAAACCTAACCTTACTTTTTGTGTTTTGCTTATACTGTATTGTTTACATCTACTTTGAAAAACAAAATCAAGAGAATTATTTGCATATATTTAAATATCAATATATAACTTATGGAGAATAAAAGTAAGTACTGATTTTTCGTAAACTTTAAAATCGGTGAACCACAGGTAAAAATAAGGTTATGTGTCGAAAGCGCAGACGCAAGATAAATTTATTCGAAGAGGCTGCAAAATCTCTGTCTAAAACTGCTGCCGTAATCGTTATGTTTAATAACGATAACCATAAGGAGGCCAAAAACGTCTGTTATTTTAAGAGGTGCAAAATGTCTCTATTGCCATAAACGACAACCTTTAGTTGTTAGCCTGTGTGGGTGGTTGTCATTTTTCACAGCACACAGTCAACGCAAGTTAAAAGAATGTCTGTCTGAACCAAAAAATCATTGAAGAATTTATTGAAATGTATGTCTTATCCATGTCTATGGCAAATCAAAAGCAAGGATTACCATGACCGAAATACACGGGAAGCTGCTTATCAAGAACTTGTTAAAAATTAAAGGTTGTTTTGTAAGATAATAAAAATTGAAAGCTGAGATTATACCCCAACTCGGACCTATACTTAAAAAGGTAAAAGTTGTTTTTTTTAATTTATTTTTTTTTACCATAACTTTAGCCAACCAATAGCGGTTTTTTGTTTCAAATATATAAAAAGTGTTTAAACCACAACAGATGGGGAAAGGTCGCTTCTTATTCGGATCTTTGACTAATTGCATATCACTATGTGAAAGACAAAAACATTGAAAAAAGTAAGTTTTATACATTTTTATAGCATTTATGCAGTTACTCAGAAGAATGAAGACTGTTAGCTAAAATAAGCTTCACATACAAAACATTATTAAGTTAAGTTTAAAATGCATGTAAATATTATCCAAAGGGTAACGATTTACTTAACAAAAATTAAAATTCTATTACGTAATAGTATTTAAATAAGTAAGTACATACAAAAATATTCATAATAAATTTTTTTATATTGGCAAAATACCATTTTCTGTAATTTTGATCCCTGTATATCATAAGGCGGTTCTTTTAACACTTTTATTTTTTAAAAATTTCTTTTTTTTTCTACGTAATTGTAAAAATATTTTTTTATTTGTTCTTTTTACGTTAACATTATTATCTGAGAAACCATAATCAATGGAAATAATTATTTTTAACTTTTAATTCTCTTATTTTCAACACCGATATTTTCATATTATATATATATATATATATATATATATATATATATACATATATATATATATATATATATATATATATATATATATATATATATATATATATATATATATATATATATATATATATATATATATATATATATAGGTAATGTCGAAGGTCAAAAACGGACTATGAAATTGAAATGCCAGTTACTACTTTTCAGGAAGATAGTTATCACAAGTTCTATTCACTTTTTTCTATTTCAAATATTAACTGAGCTACGGAAGAAAAGTGGACCAAACTGATTTTGGAAACATCGTAAGCTATGTATTCTTAAACGAAATAAAAAGCTGATTTAAACTAAGCACTAAAAATACAGTTCTTTTCCCATTTATCCATCTCTGTAGCGGAGCGGTTTTCAGATCACTGTACTAAACATCGAAAATAGTATACCTGTATGTACATTTTATCTAAGAAGGAAAGATGAAGCCTCAATAAATATTTTTATTCTTAAAAATCATAAAAGCAATAAAATAAAACGAAACTATTACATATATTATGACAGTAATGGTATTTATATATTTAATCTAAACATTTATTCCAGTTTCATAAGTCCCATGAGGTAGGCGTAAGGCGTCACTGGAAAATTACATGAAAAGCAGGAGTTCATCTCTTATCTGTCTAAAAGGAAGATTTATTTTTCATAAATATAAATTATGTTCAGCATTTTAGAAATAAATAAAATCCATATAATTTAATCAAAACATTCTGTTAATTACATATGATTTACATTACAAAAATGTTTGTCATGTTTGTTTGTATCTAGCGTCCTAGTTACCTTAATAGGGTAATTGGAATACAAAAAATACATATGAATTTATACAAGGCTTAACCGCATATGGCTTTATAACTGTACGTCCTTAAAATAATACTTTTAACACAACTGTTTCATAAAAACAATAATTTATTGCCCAAAAAGACCTAAAGTAAATAGTTTAGTGCTAAGCTGCTGTCATGACCAATGCTAATAATGTATCGAAGGAAAATTTACAATATTTTAAATTATTATTGAAAGTAATACCTTCACCTTTTAAATTTATATCTTGTACCGGAGGTTTTTATTTATTTTTTGTATACATTTATAGTATAATAACACAGGGTAACTCCAAAACGTGAAAAAAAATCTATTACAAATCCCCGAAGCTAAAATATGATGATCTAAGCCAAAAGTTCAAATAGAATAAATTAGATTAAATTAGCTTGAAGGTGGATTGTAATCCTCTAACACTGCGACCTGCTCAGGTTTATTGTGTATCCTCCATCCCTATGTTAGAGAACACTGTCCAAGCCGGTCTTTCTAGTCAGACTCCACAAGCTTGAAACTGGCTCCTTGGTAAATGTTGCTGTTTTAGGTTTTTTCTCACCCAGCATTGCAAACTGCAGACGACAAAGGGCTTAACAGTACCCCCATTTGTGTTTTGCGGTTTCTTTTTCTTCCCGGCAGAACCTGCATAGGTTTTCTTCTGCCAGGCCTATTGTTTCCAGGTGTTTATTCAGTCTGCAATGACCTGTTAGTTGACCCACTATAATTCTTTTCGCTTGACGCTGTTCTGGTGTTATTAACCACCAGTCTTGAGATTTCCCCATGATCCATGATCTAATAGATGACCTTACTTGGCATGACGGAATACCACGGTAGGGCTCGGGGCCTACCATTGCCCTGCCAGCATCCTCCTTTGTCAGTTTATCGGCTTCCTCATTGCCCTGGTGGCCCTCATGGCCTGGTACACATGCAATAGTTAGCTTGCTGGACGCACCCACCTCTTCCAAGACGGTTACGCAGATACAAAATGCCAAAAATATATATTTTTTGTTCGAATAATTTTACTTGGTGTATTGTCTGAGGAACTTTTGTGTGTTGAAGAATTAAAATCCTCTCCAAATTTTATTATACAATCTAGAGGGCGCCACGCGCCACTTGAGAAACCATTTACAGAATTAAAGCGAAATGCCTTTATTAAGTCAACTTGTATTTAACTGTTAGATAATTTTTTCCATTTTATTACTTAAAATAGTTGAACGTGATGAAAGTTAATTAGAGCGGCCGTTTTTAATAAGGTGATTTCAGCAGCCGTTTTTAAGATATCTGTATTGAAAAAAAACACTTTCTGTATAGTCAGGTATAAATACAGGGTAAGTTTTTTAGTAGAGAGATTTCGGAAACCAGTGCAGCAATAGAGATGGCTAGATGTTAAAAGAATTGTAGTTTTTAGAGCTTGGTTTAAATCATTTTTCGTTTCGTCCAAAAAATCATGCCTTAGTAGATATTTTGAAAAACACATTTTTTCTAAAAACTTTGTTTCCTTCTGTACCTCAGTTAATTTTTAGAATTAAAAAAAAATGCAAATTAAATACTTTTAGATAATTATCTTCTTAATAGAATGGTGTAATCCGATATTTAATGTATTAGTCAGTTTTTAAGCTACGACATAAACTTGCATTTTTTTAAATGTAAACCATAGTTGGCTATTGCATTTTTAAAAGACCTTTTTATAAGCTATTTAACAATGTACAGCAAGATGTACTTTAAATAAATAATAACGTGGTTTTAGACATAATAATGTTTTAATTTATTTGTTTTTCTAGTTGATTAAGAAACAAGAAAACTAATATTGTTAAAAATTCAGGTCTTTTTTTACAGCCTTTCCAGTGATTATTTTCACTTCCATTTTGATGATTTAGTTGATAAATGTTGTGAGTGCAAAAATGAATTTTTAAGTGTTATGAACTTTAAAACTTAAAAATGTGCCATAACTCTAGTCTAAAGGTACTTAATACGATTGGAAAATGGAGCTTGCATCTTTAAGTTTAAATATTTTACTTGCTATTTAGGTGCATAAAAAGTTCTTTAGACTTATAATTATATGTTAGTGTATCAAACTCACTTTTTTTGAAAAATGCACTTACAACATTTATTTTGTGAACTAGATCATCGATATGGTCGTAAGAGTCGGTTTTCGTAACAGTAAATTTATGATAATAACGTATCTAGACGTTGTATCCAAAAGGAAACAAATTTGGTTTCAAGAAGATATAACATGAGTATTAGGATCTCCGGTATTTCCGAAATCGATTTTTTTAGCGATTGCCCCTGATCTTTTAGTTTATAGCCTAAAAAATATATCCAGTGTAAAAATGCTCTGAATTTCTGATTTAAACCGTGCCAAAATGATGTTGCTTTTCCCATTTAAATAACATGGGATTTTTGGACTTTTTCTTTGTATTTTTTTCAGACAAAAATAGATCAAAAATCTACTCGTAGTATTTATTTAATGGTGATGTCATATACAGAGTGTTTTATTTTAAAAAGGCGGTTTACTATTAAATTTCCGAGGATAGCCACAACTCAATCTAAACTCAACGTTTAACGGTATATAACTCTTAAAGGAGTGACCCAATCGAAAATTCGTAAGAAAACTTTTTGTAAAGCATTATATTTTCCATCAAAATATGCAATGTGTAAATTTTATCGTCTATTTGTGTCTGAGAACAAAAAAGTCCAAAATCCCATGGGAAAAGCAACATGATTTCGGAATGGTTTAAATTAGAAATTTAGAGCATTTTCACATTGGATATATTTTTTTAGGCTATAAACTAAAAGTTCAGGGGGCGATCGCTAAAAAATTTGATTTAGGAAATAACGGACACCCTAATAAGTATAGGCATAGGCAATAATAATAAAATTTTCGATAATATGTTTTTTTGTTTTATCTTTGGAAAATCCCAATCCAAAGGCTAAACACCTAAATACTCACGTGCCGTGGGTGTCTTAATAGTAATGTTTTCCTTTTTTTACTTTGTTTCATTTAAAGCATAATTTCAATTATTATAGTGGTAAATTTAGTAGTTTAATTGATTATGAGTTAATATAATCGTAAATTTTTGTTTTTATTTTACTCAATTTAGTTTGTCTTTTAAAGTTTAACACATTAAAATTCATTTTTTTTTATTTTTAAAAGTTAGTGTCTTAAATTTTAAAAGACTTATAAAAATTAATTTATTTAATTATTAGATTTAAAACATTTATAGTACTGGATGAGATGAAAGGAGAAGTCATTGTCAAAAAACTAGTTTAATTGTTAAGGCCAAATAACCCACACGTTATTTTATTTTAAAGTATACCTGGCTACACATCGCTAAAAGTTTATAAAAAGGCCTTTTAAAAAATGGCATAGCCAACTATGGTTTCCATTTAAAAATGCAAGTTTATGTCGTAGCTATGGTGACCTAGAGGAAGGTGTGTAATCGACATGTTTTAAAAACGGGCTTGTTTTTTTGTTTAAATTAGGTTTTTAAATATGACACCAGAGGGTACTATTGATGACTATAAGATTTCTAGGGTTGTTTTGTACATTGCATATGTACAATATTAGTACAAAGGTAAGGTAGAAAATCATTATTTTTAAATAAGACATTACAGAAAACACCAATTAATTTGAAAGAGTTTTTATTTAAAAAGAACAACAAGAATTTCTAAGAATTATAAATTAGGTGCAAAAATTTCCCAAGATCGCTGTTAAATTAAAATACACACCATCATTTAAATTTTATTATTGATTTTTCGGTCTAATCAAAAACAGTTTATAATTTTCTTCTTAACTCTTATTCCCCTGGAAAAGGATCTATTTACTTAACCCAGTTATTAGGGATAGAAACTTTTGACTGATAAGTTGCAATTATAAATATAATAATGTTGCACCTCTATCTGTTTATTTAAAATTTGTTTTGATGTTGTTTTATTTATTTTAGAGTATAACGGTTTTTACATCTGAAAACAGTCAAATGATTAAAATACAGTCAAACTTCGATAATTCGAACCGCGACTTGACAAAAAATAATTCGACTTATCAGGACTTCGAGTTATCAAATAAAACACATAATAATATTATGGATATGGATATGATAATACATAATACATATATGTACTTATAGATCAAAAATGTATAACAAAATATATGTAAAGTTTTTTTACAAAAGTACTAAAAATACACATGTTTCATTTTTTTTTATAAAAATACGTATACATATGTATTAGAAATGTATGCATGTATTTTTTATTATTCCGGTTTTTTAAAATAGTCAGTTATTTGTGATTGACGTGACGATTTTTTATTTTGGTTTTCAAAAACACTTCGATGTTATTTAAACTATTGTACAACGAATCGGTTGTATTTTCATTGCTTTTTAGGTACGAACGCAAAATACTTAATGAATTTGTGACCATCTCATCTGAAGGCGGTTGTTGTACCTCATCCTCTAAATCACCATCATTCATATCATTTTCGCTGTCTTCTTCATAACTAAGCTGCAAAAATTCTGTTTCTGATCCATATAACTGTATGATATCATCATCTGTAGGAAATTCTGAAGTAATAATGTCATCATCCACGTGCAAGAAGTCGTTAAAAGTAACATCTGGTATGGTTTTAAAATTTGTCCACGCATCGTATTCTATTTCAAATTGTGTTTCTTCTTCATTATTTCCTCTCAAACATTCTCTTAAAAAAAAATAAAAGGAATTTCATCTTCTTCTTCCCATTCCAGAGAACATACCACTTTCCACTTCTTTTATTAATTTATATTTTCGTCAATTGATAACGTCTTTAAAGTACGTTTAGTGACATCTTGTTAACAATACAAAAACAGTATAGTTGTGGAAACCTCTCAACGCAGAAACGGAACTACCTCCGACACTAAACAAGCCCTTATAAACATCCGTATTTAGGGGATTCCTGAAAAATTCGACTTATCGAGGGCGTTTCCAAATATTTAGTTCGAGTTATCAAGATAGTCGAGTTATAGAAGTTCGAGTTATCAAGTAAAAAATTATACATAATATTTACTACTGGCGCTGTTGCCAACCAATTTAATTCGAGTTATCGAAAATTCGAGATATCGAAGTTCGACTTATAAGTTCGACTGTATTACTATTTGTACTATATATACTTGTTTTATATCTCCTTTACTTAACTTTTTCTATCTATGTCCAAAAAGGTTTTAATAAAGCCAAAGAAAGTACCACTGTACTACAAAGTACCACTGTAGGTGCCGGGTTAGAAAATTTTTAACTCACTATTTTGAACGGTGTTCAACGCGGCAAAGACAGTTGGCATATACGCATACGTCGCAGCAGATTAAAATTACAATGGGTGAATGTGTGAAAAAAAAGGCGGTCTAATGCAAGATCGACGCACCATTCTATGAAACATATTAATTTATGAGTTTCCTGTCTACATCTCTATCGGTCAGTGTCCTGCACACTGAAACTCGGTTGATAGCGTCGAGCTGGCACGACGTGTATATCCACCTGGATCCCAAAGAATGACCCCAGGTCGTCTGTGCTATTAGTGATACAAAAAACTTAGCCCACTTAGGCGTTCATTTTTAAATTTTTATTGATACTTTTAGAAAATAAAATTTTGTTAAATTTATAATAAATTTAAAGTATTAATGTAAAAGTTTCGCTTCTCTTAAAATACACTTACATTCGTAAAAACTAAAGAGTAGACTTGCAACTTTAAAATAAAATAAAAAAGAGTTTTAAAATGTTGCAAGTACCTATCTGTTTAATATAAAAATAGAGATAATTTTGTTTAATTTAAATTCTGTTAAACTATTTACTTTATATACAAAAAATAATGGCTATTGTCACAAAGCTTAACAAACAAAAATACGTTTATGTAGATACATAATATCTTCCCCTTAGTAAGGAAAACTGCTTAACTCCGTTTTAGGTACACATTTTAAATGAGAAAGTAAAAATCGAATGCTTACTAAAAATTATTGGCCAAGTGAATAAACTTAAGCAAAAGTTAATACTATGGTACTTGCTTTTTTTTTTGTTACAGGCAATGTATGTTTTCGCTTTTATTAATTTACGAAAAAGCATTTGCTTAGCTTTATTCACTTGACTTTTACTGAAATGTAATATGTTGGTAATTTTAGGAATACTACTGTATTATTTAATGGTAGAATGAACTAATATATTGTTTTTTTATTGGAGATAGGCATTCTCCCACATAATTGTATCCATTGGGCATATTGCCTTCGAGGGTTTTTAAGTGTTACATGCATACAGAGTTGGGTCGTATTCGAATACTTTTGAAGTATTTGACAAATACTTTTTTAAGTATTCAAATACCGGCGTTCCGAGTATTCGAATATCGGAATGTATAAGCAGTATTCGAATACACCAAAATTGTCACAAGTAGAATACCAAAGGGAACAAAAGTAGGGAAAAATGAGGTGAGGGCTTTTTTTAATCATCGGTTTTTTCCAGTATTCGAATACCAATACCGGGTGTTCGTAAATACCGAGTATTCGAATACTTTTTTCTTCCAAGTATTCAAATATTCGGTACTCGAATACTTTTTTTTGCGGTATTCGATTTTCAGTATTCGACCCAACTCTGGACGCATTGAACACCTATAGAAATTTTATTACAATTAGCTTAACCTACTCTTAAACAAATGGGTTTAGAATCTTATATCTGTATAAAAAGTGGAGTTAGGTACTTTTTTTACCAAGACGACGATATGTAGATTCCATAAGCTAAGTATACACGTCATTGTGCCAGCTCGATTCCTTCAATTTAAATTCAATGTCTTAAATTCTTGAACACTAGCAGATAGCGATTAAAAAAGAAAAATACATTTACTGACTGCTTAAATGTAGTTAATAATAAAATTTTATTTTGAGCAAAAGCGTAGCTAAGATTTCCAATTATTTTGTCAAAAACAAAGACGTGGGACCCACACCACACCAAATAAATAGCAAAAGCCGTTGGCCTCAAAACGATCACTTTAGAAAAAAGTTTTTGAGATTTGACAAAAAAATAAAAAAAAATTAGTCCTCTCCCCTTCCAGAGAAAATCTAAGTTTAAAAAGCGAATCCTCTATTTGTATTTTCATTTGATCAAAATGTTTATTAGTAAATGTAGATAAGTGATAAAATTTTAACTGACTATAACTTTTATAAAAATATAAATAATTTTGCAAAAATTAGGACTGTATAAAATTTGATTATATTCACGATAAAAAAAAATACAGATGGTGGATTTGCTTTCAGGAAACTGACAACAACTTTTTTTTGTAAAAACAAATATGTATACCAAACTGTTTTTTGAGACATTAGCTTTTGGTAAATGTTTAGGGTAGGGCTCATCAGTTATTAGATAAAAAACTACTAGGCTACGACTTCGAACGTTTTGCAGTCTGTAGAAATACGCCTGAAGGTAAGTGTTAAATGCAAAATAATACACTTTAAACGAAAAAGTTTTTGCATATTTTTAAATTAAAAGTGTTTATAAATTAAAATTACAACGTTACAGTGGTTAGGTTTAAAAAATGCAAAAAACTAAAAACAATATTCTATGGGTGCATTCCACCCGATACCGACTATTAATATAAACATTCCTTTCCACGCGTGGAGAAAAATTGCCCATGAAGGTAAAGTGGCACGACGTGTATAAAAAATATACCAAAGAATTGCTAAGTTTGTTAGATCAGTACAAAGTTATGAATAAAGTTTTATACAGCGCTATATCAGGTACGCTGATATACGCTTTTCTTGAACTACAAGACACAATAACATTTTTAATTGTAAATCTTATATAGTAGGAATTTTCATTAAAAAGGTTTCTTGGATGCGGAAGTGATTTAACTATCCAGCAAAGATTGGGTAGTCTAAAAAGAAAATGAAAATTAGTTACAAATGTGTACAGGTAAAAATGTAAAAAAATAATAAACTTCTACATTCCGTGAAAAATATTATTCTTCAAAATTCTAGCATAGCGCCTTTGGTATAAAACCATCATCAGTATTATGTGACAAGACAAAAAATCTATCAGTGGAGCATACATAAGCCAAATTTTGGAATTACCAAAATAAAAAATACAATAAACATCCAAGACATATATTATTAAAATCACAAATTTTTACCTAAAAGTGCCGGAATTGGACATTAACAAAAAATTGATTTTAAGGGAAAAAAAACATGCATAAAACTAAAAATAAACAAAATGAAAAAATTAAATGCTTTAAAAGTATTATATCTCTCAAAAAAAAACCTTTTAGCATATTGATACACATGGAAAAATGCAAATTTTTGCATTTCAAGAAACATATTCAGATTTTAAGGTGTTCAGAATTTAGTACCTCTTTAGTATTAAGTTACTGCCTCTTGGCGTTTTAACTAAGGACTACTACTTAATGGACAAAACATCTGTATAAAAAGTCTAGATTTCCTATGCTTATTTAACCCACTATCGACTTCGTATCATTTCAAAGAAAGGCTACTGGGTAATTTAGAAAGACTTTTATCAAAGTATTTCATTTCAAATATTTCGAAAAAATTCGATAGTCTGTAAGAAAAGAAAAAAGAATGCAACTCCGGATTTTAAACACAATAAATTTTTCGTCTTACTGATCGTACAATAAAATTTACACTTTAAAATAACTGGTAAAATATTAAGTTTAGAATGTGTTAACTTAAATATACAGTGAGGATATTAAAAGTCTTCCCCCCTTATATCTTTTGAATGAGGCAAGATATCGAGGTCAAGTAAATTTTGGGTAAAAGGGTGTCACTTTAACTACTTTTTAGCATAAAAATGGCATTGGCTTGTTAGTCTCGAACGGCTTGGCCGATTTTAAACAACAAAGTAGCATTAAAAACAGAATTAGAGGGCCTTTAAAACGAGGTGTTGCATGACACCCATTTCAATTTAGAAAAAAAAGTTGCTAGTGCCCACTTCATACTATGCCACGTAACCGGAATCATTTTTATGCCAAAAAGTAGTTTAAGTAACAAATTTTACCCGATCTCGATGTTCCATTCAAAAGATAAACGGGGGAGGACTCTTATTATCCTCACTGTATTTATAATTTAGGTGTGCTAGAATTTTTCATAGACTTAAAATATCCAATATTTTACATGGTGCATTAAAAATGCAAAATAATATTACAGATGACACCCTATAATTGGTAATGTAATATGTGTGGTTAAAGAGCTTCGGAAAAACACAGATTTGCTCTAAATTTTCTTTAACTTATATTCAAATTCTTTTAAAACATTTATGTACTCTGTACTTCAATACTTACTTCAAAGACAGCTTAATAATTATAGTTTTGCACTCATAAAATACTGTCAAAAAACTATAACAGTTAGGTACTTGATAAGCTTTTCTGACATTTATCTTCAGCGGTGAATAATATCATCTTTAATGAGGTATTACTAGTTTCCTAATATCCACAACTGTATTCTCGTAAATTAAGCATCGTCAAGAGGCTGTAACATAAATAAAAGTAAATCTTTTACGCTTACACTGGACAATTTTAAATGACTTACTTTTGAAAGCAAGAATAATCGCCTGAATGGATTACATATATGCTCAAAACCAGTTTTTTCTTCTAAAATTTTAACTTTTCTCCCCAAAGGTATATTCCAAAATGAGCCATGTGTTGTTCAAAAATGGACACATTTGCCCCAGCCAATAGCTTCCTACCATTATTTTACTATGTCAAGATCCTAATAAAAAAAAATAGATCGTCTATTACATTCAAAGTAAAATAAAAAATATCATAAATGTCAATAGAAATTATAAGTATCTTATTATTTAATACTGGGAATTGCCTATGTCATTGAATCCAAATGAAGTATGTATAGCAAATGACAATCTGCTAAAAAAATAAAATTTTTACTTTTTAATTATAAAATTGTTTGCACGGCCAAATCGCAAAACTGCCTCTAATAGGTATAAGGTGGATGCTCGAAGGTTTAGGAAGGATCTAGTACATTTCTAAATTATATGAAGTAACCCTAGTTATAATTTAAATTATCTACTATAAACAACGAATTCAGAATTTAAAATATAAAGTAGAGATTCAAATTATTTAATATAAACGAAAGTTTAACAGGTAATTTAGGCACAAATGACGTAAAGTTAGGTAGAACAGAGTTTAACGCAAGGTTCACTTAAAAATATTAAAATAATTTGCCAGTTTAATACTTACCGAGTTTTAAAAGCCGATATAGGCTTTTTCGGAATATTTCCTATTTACCAGTTTGTGGCAAAGTAGTATTTTCTATATTTCACATTTAAAACAATAAAACATATATTTTAATGCACATAATGAACAAAATTACTTATCTTTTGACAATTTTTTGACTTTGGTTGATAACCTAACCTACACGTCATCACATCTCATTCAAAAAAGTTTAATTTTACAAAGCAGTCCGTGTAAAACCATGTTGCGCAATGTCATTTCATAAATGACTACTCAAAATTTAAAATGTATTATTTACCTTATTTTACACAAATAAATAGATATTAAGCGAAAAACTCCTTTAAATTTGTACCAATTATGTAAATATAAAACAATAAAGTGGTGTTGTGTGGTGTACTTGATATTTGTATTGGTAAATATTTCCAATTCAAATAAAAACAAAAGTGGAAAAAAAGGAAATAATAATAAAAACTTTAATCACCAGGTAACCTTTAAATACTTGTAGTAGATTTAGGCCATTTTAATTACTCTTGGGAGATTGACAGTGCAAATTACTTTAAAGAATGTAACTTTGTATTCTAAGTATAGGTAAATAAATAATATTTTCAAATCTTCCAATGAGTATTTAGACTTTTTCTTAAAATTTTAGTTATTTAAATTGCAAACAAAATAGTTTTAGTGACATTAAAAACCTGTTTAATAAAAAAATCTTCATATTTTCTATAAAAAAATGGGGTAAATTCTACTATATAATGTTATGCCTGGCAACACTGTTTCAAAATCTTATAGTCATCACGAGCGCCTCTATTGTTCTCTAATAGAAACGCTGAAAATTGAGCCCGTTTTTCTCAAATAATACCGATTTCGTTTACACACCTTCTTCTAGGTCACCATAGTCGTAGCTCAAAAACGGACTAATACAATAAATATCTGATTTAACTTTTTTATTAAAAAGATAATTATCTACAAGTTTCCTATTTACACTTTTTTTTTCTATTTTGAATACTAAGTTACTGCGGAAAACATATTTTTGGCAAAAATGTTTTTTTTCAAAATATCTAGTAAGCCATGATTTTTTTTGGACGAAACAAAAAGTGATTTATACTAAGTTCTAAACACTACAAATTCTTATCCCATTTAAACATCCTCTGCAGCTGCAGCGATTTTTGAGATCTCTGTACTAAACATAAAAAAATTTCACTGTATACTGGGTGTTTTAAAAAAATCTAATCTTTAGGAGTGTAAATTCAAAGATCATTTAAAAAAAGTTTAAATAAACCCATTTTCTTTTTTTTCCACTTCTGAAACACAGGGTGGTAAAGATAAGATATTTATGGTAATTATGGTAATTTTGTATACAGGTGCGCAAAAACTTTATTTTTCTTCAAAAGTAGATAGCTTTATTTTTTATTTTTAAAGAAAATAATATTAAGAAAATATATTTAGAATAGCAATTTAAATGGTTTTATTTATTTTACAAGGGTATTAAAAAGTTTTATAAAACTAATTGTTTTAGTATAAAAAAATAATTATTTTAAATCTTTATAATACTATGGCATAAAAACTCTTACCTGTATTCCTCCAAATTCATACACAACACAATTTTCTAGGTGTAAATGAACGTGATCATGGTGTTTTCAACAAATTTTGAAGTTATTATTAAATTTTGTATTATTATGTTTATCGATTACAAAATTTACTTTACAATTTTTTTTTGAAATATTATTCGACATAAAAATAAAAATTAAGTTATTTTACTCTTAAAGAAAAATAATGTTTTTAAGTTTTTGCGTACCCTGTATACAAAATAAACTTTTTCTATTACCAAATCATATTTTTTTACCTTTTTTGAGAAATGAGATTTTTGATTCATTTATACTCTTGTAAACTCCATTCGTGGAGAATCTGTCGGTATACAGGGTGTTACAAATTCGATGCATTAGCATTGCTATCTCTGGTAATTATAATAGATAGATTGGTTAAATAAAGGCAAAGTTACGCTTTTCTTGCGCTTGACAATATTTCCTTAAAAATTTGGCAAGCTGTTCCGGAATTATCCGAAAAAATACGATATTTTGCGAAACAGTTTTTGTTTTTTTTGTTTATTTGAAAAGATATTGTGGGGCAAATGTACCATATGGAACTATCTATTGGGACAATGAGACCGGTGGACCATCAACACTAACTTTACATTTTTTTAAAACCCAACTTAACTTATTTGATTAACTTAAATTTAGTACGGGCATATCCCTAGGGATAGCCCGTACGGGGCTGAACTTAAACTTTAACTTTATAGTTTACTTCACTAACTGCTTGTTATCTGATAAACATTCAATCCCTGTCTTAAAATTTTGTTCTCTTTAAATATTAAATTTTTCAGTATTTGTTTTGCATTTCTAGGCAACTTTGCTTGTTTAATGTTTTTGTTTTATTATTATAAGAGTAACCTAGAAAATTGTTTGATTTCTACTTTTTAAACCTTGACACTTCACGTATTGTTTTATGTACCAAATTTCCCAATGTTAAGTAACCCAATTATATTTAAATTTCCCAAAAATGTATATTTTTACAATTCCCAAAATGTATACTTTTCTTTATACAAGGTGTTCACAATATTTTAAAACAAATACCCAATTAACATTGTTTTGTGTCACTAAATTTAAGATACGACGTTTCGTCTTTGAGCCACCATCACCAACTTTGTCTTTTAAATTTGAGGCATATTTGGTTTTGGGCTTAATAAACTTTTAATTCTTAATGTAACGATATATCACACTTTACGTTTATGCGACGTTTGGAACCAAAAAACTATTATCCACCATGTTTCCTTTAAAAATTAGGTCTTTATTTCAAACGATTTTGGAAATTTCCATTTGAAGGTTAGTATGAATATTTTTTTATAACTATTCATTATTCTTTTTTTTTTATTTATTTATAATTTAACCAACAAGCTACAAGAATGAATGTAATTTACATACATTTACTTACACGTAATAAAATAAAGCATTTAATTTAATTAAACGCCTCTATCAACTTTATCGTATCCGGTCATAAAAAATTGATGCATACTTATTTGCAACCGGAAATTTCCCAGAAAGTTGGGGGATAAATCGCTATTTGTAATGGCGAAATAGTGAATGATGATGATTTTTCGGTTCGGTCGAAACTTCGCATAAATGTAAAGTGTGATATATCGTTAGATTTAGAATTAAAATACAAGTTTATTAAACCCAAAACCAAATAGTCCCCCACCAAAAAAAAAAAAAGTTGATGATGGTGGCTTAAAGACAACACATTGGATCTTAAATTTAGTGACATCATTTTATAGATCAGAAAAAGTAGCAATGTTAATGTGTGGTTGGTTTTAAAATATCTCCCCAAATAAACCAAGAAAATAATAAAAACTGTTTTGCAAATTTTCGGCTTTTTCTGGTTAATTCCGGAACGGCTGCAAATTTTAAAATTTGTAAAACAGAATATTGTAAAGCATAAAAAAGCGCAACTTTGCCCCAGTTTAACCAACGCTCTATCTCTTATAATTACCGAGATAGCAATGTTAATGCATCGAATTTGTAACACCCTGTATACAATCTTTTCTTTTTTAAATTACCTTAGGATTTTTACTTTTAAAGAAAACTTTTTTTATTTTGATACAAACAGTGTAGTTTACACTTGGGCATAAAGTAAGTAAAATTTTTGAAATCAGATTTCTCAAAATCGGCTGATCAAATACCTTTTAATGGATGGTAATTGTTTGGGTACACTCCAAACAAAGTACCAAAAAACCAAAGAGAAAAAAACAAGTAAAAAGATAGGTTATCTTTTTACTTGTTTTTAATTTTGTTATTTTGGTTTTTTGGTGCGTTTAATTTAATTTTTTGGCGTGTACCCAAACAATTACCATCCATTAAAAGAACTAACCAGAACTAACCAGAACATATCTTCAATTCGTTTATACCTTCTGTAAGAAAAAGATGTTAAAGGATACATTTGTTTTTAAAGTGTAATGCATGGCTTACAAAAAGTTGTAAAAACTAAATTATTTTTTACCCTCTCCATCTCCGAAATCAGTCACTTTTGGACTGATGTAACCTGAGTTAAATCCTTACACATTTCTTCAGCAGCTTTTAGAGACACCCTGTATAAGATGAGTTTACTTATCTTCTACAAGTATTTCTGGTGGCAGTTGTTTACAGTGTTTAAGCAATGTATACTAAAGGTGTCAATTTTAATCTGCTTTATATTTTTACAAGGTTTTTTGCATAATGTAGTCTTAATTGAGTAACCCGGTATAAAACATTATTTATAAATTAAAGCGTTAAATCTATATAATAACTTAAATAGGATTACCTTTTTAGGATTTGCATACCTAATTCAAACTTAATTCTTTAGGTATCAGAATGTAAACAGTGCTTTATTTAAATATGTATATTGTAGTAGTTGTTGTTCGAATACGAGTAGCTTTTTTGATAAAATATTAGCATAACAAATCTTGTTGACTTTTACTGCGACAGGTTTACTAAAGAGATTTAGTATAGTTTTACATTTTACAAAAATAACATACGCACCAGATGAAAACGTAGCAATATGAGTGGTGGCAAATTATCACAAAAAAATGTATATCTAGAGGGAAAAAAATTCTTCTTTTTTAAAGGCCTTTTTTTATAAATTGGATAACTAGAAGCCCAAATTTTATGAAGCTAGCTCAAACGGTTATAACAATATGAAGGTCCAAAAGTTGTCAATTTTTCACTGACTGACTGACATATAGATCAAAAATCTAACCCACTTCTAGATGACTTAGAAAGATGAAATTTGGATTCCTGTTTGGTAATTGTGTGTAAGCGTGGGAAAAAAATCTGAGAATGGAGATCTAAATGAGTACCAAGTTTTGTACAAAATTCAAATATGTATTTATAGGAACAAGATAACATTATAAACAAGTATGAAACTCAATTTCTTTGTTTTATTGGATACCTATAACTATTATTTTTAAAAAATGTGAGATCCTAAAGTAGGTTAGATTTTTTTGTCAGTTTTTATTATAATTCAAAAAATATTTAAAGAAGTTAAATTACTTTATAAAATAATTGATATAATAAAAACTGACCAATTCGAATCTAACCTACTTAAAGATATTACATTTTTAAATAGCACAAATAAGTATTCAATTAATTCTTTGTAAAAATCCCTGAAACTTTTCTATTTACAGTTTTTTATCTCTAATATCTAACAAATTACAAAGACCTGGCCAAATGGTCAAAGTTTAAAAAACACTCTGTATTTCCAAATTGACTAAAGATAGCCATAATTAACTTTCACCATTAAATTTGTTTCAAAAATTAAAATAGAGATTGTGCAATTAGATTTGTTATATTACTTTTAGTTTTCGCTCTACCCTGCAAGGTCAACGAAAAGGTACCTCCCTGTATATTGACACCTTTTTTTACAACTTTTATATTTACACAACCACAATATGTAATTAACTTATTTAGGTTTTAAGTTTGTTGTTGAAGTTTGTTTGTTTTAAACATGATAAGTCCCTTTTAACTTTGATATTTCCATAATTAGAGACCATAATTTAACCCACCTACATACATCAGTTTAAAAATATCTGCTTCTGCATATTACAGTAAAAATAACATTATAGTTCAAACGACAAAAACGTTTTAAAAAGTAAGAAGTACAGCCTATTAAAGCTTTGGTTCTTTCTCGGCGGCAGTAATAAAGACAATAGAATAGACATTGTGGGTGTCAAACTGTGTGTCGTACCGAATGCAAATGCTTGAAGAAACGTCAATAATAAATCCGTTTTAGATCCGTCGAAAATCCCACATCCTGTAATTCTAGATTTAAGTTAATCTTACATCTTTCTTTTATGAGCATTTTTGTTAAATTATAATAATTGGCAAAATATTTTCAGTTTTGTCGAGAAGCTGATTTCCTGCAAAAATAGTTCCCACTCTTCTAAAAATATGGTTGATGATAAACAATCCAAAATGGCACCTAGAAAAAAAGCAAATTTTGTTTTTTTTCTGGAAAAAAATACAATTGTTTTTAACAAAAATTAAAAAAAAATAGCCGTCCAGTTTTTTGCCAAAATATCAAAAAGTATAATAGCTTAAATATTATTAAAGTTTCTGAAAAAGCAGAAAATTTAAGTAAATAAGTTTTTGATTCTTGGAATTGTAGCTCCAATTTTTATAATTTTTATTTAACATTGAAAATCAGCGCGGCGGATTTGACATGCGCTAGTGCGAGCTGCCATTGTAGTGAGCATAGTTTTTAAATGATTTTTAATGAAATTAAAAAATAATTTAAAAATTGGAAAAAATTAGGGGCAGTATAAAAGTTGAAACAATTGATTTAAAATATATTTCTTGGAGCCCCTTTTCTAAACATACTCAAAAAGATGACGTTTTAAAAGTTTATAAAATATTTTTTTCTACTACCGTTAAAAAAATGCTGTTTTTTAATCGTTAACATGAAGTTAAAGTTCTCCATTCTAGTACACTTCATAAAGTGTTACAAAAAGTAACTTTTTAACACTTCGAAGCTTTTTCACACTTTAAATTAGTGTTTTTTTCAATGCCTACTACAATAACCCTAAATATAAATTTATGTAATGTAACAGTGAGCGCGACATCAACTGAACCAAACGGTCAAGTTACCTTTGATTTCGTCATTATTTCTTTTAGTTCATGTGTCACTAGTTTTAAAATTTGACAGTTTGCAAATTAATTTATTAGAAATTATTAAATATAAATAGTAATAATGAATTTGGATGACTAAGAAATTAAAAAGAAATGTATACTGTTTTAGTAGTATTTCTACAAAAAGGAAGTACATACAATTTTCTAAAATTAAATAATCAATGCATACTTATGTCTCTTTAAAAATAGGAAGGCTATGATTTTTTGTTTCAATATAATGGCTGTGCTACAAAAATTTAAATACATTAGTTTAGATAAATAAAACATGTATAAAATGGTATTTTGGAAAATGTTTATACGGTCGTGGAAAAATATAGTATGTAAAACATGCATAAAGTGTCTTTTTTTTACTCATGAAATTGCCGCACTCGCCTAACGGCTCGTGCTGTTAAACTTCCTTTTGTAAAATAAGAATCACTTTATGCACTTGTTACATAAATTATTATTATTAATTTTGAAGTAAAAAATGGTTCTGAGATTTTGGCAAAAAGTTGGATGGCTATTTTTCTTAGTTTTTTTGTAAATTAAAATTGTATTTTTTTTTATAAACAAACCAAAATGTGTCTTTTAATAGATGCTATTCCGTATTGTTTAAACCTTCAACAATATTTTAAAGATGCTTTTCAACGTTCAGTTATATAAAAGAAGAAGATAATGTGTGGTAGGGAAACGAACGATACGAAATCAGATAACTGGGCGCATTCAGGAGTACTCGGCCGCTTTACCGCTTAGTTTCACAAGTGTCAAAATTACAAATTTAAACCAATAAAATGGCTTTATTTTGACAGCTTTGAAACTCCGCTTACGCAGCGGTAAAGCGGCTGATTATTCTTAAATTCGCCCATTGTTTTTTCTTTTATTTTCTTTAGAATGTTGCTGCAGATATTTTTAAGGGATTTTATACTGTATGTTTTACTACCTTTACTTACTTATTTATACTAGAAATAATTAAATTATTTATAAACAAAAAGGCTTGATTTTCTTTATGGAGGAAGTAATTTGTTTCCTATTGTTGTAAAATCAAACATATTTTTACAACAGGAATAATATCAATTAATTAAAGAAAATTTGCAACAGGCTGCAGGCGCAAGGGCGTAAGATTAATGAAAGTTTCAAGTTACCTAATGCAAAATTGTACAAAAGCAATTGAAGATTGATTGTTAAGTTGCAATAAAAGGTGCATGGATTGTAATTTCTATTTGCAATTAAATTAGTAAAAATACATGGTATTTATGGGACTATTATATTTATTGTTTAACCGCAACGACATAGATTATTATTTTTACGAATATTCTTTCTTTTTAAAATATTAAATTACTTTAAAATATTTGGTACCAGTTTCTACAAAAAAAAATATATATCGGAACCAAAGATGTGGCGTACAGTTGTAAAGTATTTGTTAGAAACTTTAAAATTGGGTGCCACAAGACCTTCCTTTCCATTTGTTTTTTTTTTTGTATTTTTTTTATCTTTAAGAAAGCCCACAAAGACTTACGCCTAATTGCCAGAGTACCGTGAGTATCGGGTTATTAGATGTTTAACCCATTTTTCTCCTGTTCCGTCAACGTTGTCCAAACACTGAATCATGCAGTATTTGCATTTCACAGCACTTTTTAGACAACGCGGTAGTGCTACCACGAACGTTATTTTTAAATAACTACTTCTTAAAGATGTCTTCTCGGCTGGGGATTACTGATTTCGACAGATTGCCAATGTTAATAACTGCGCGAAACAAAAGTTACATTTCATGGGCGAAAAACGGGTTTGTGCGCAAGCAAATCGAGGGTGAACGTGCCTGGCGCCAAACAGACTGTCCGCATTATCGAAAAGAATTTGTCGACGGCGTCCTGGTTTTCTGTTCGGAGTACTGTAGCTAATGAGCGTCACGGTCAGACCGCGGACGGATGGTACGGGGTGCCGGTGTTTGTATTTTGCCACGGCTTTTAAGTGCGCATGTTCGTCCACCCATTGATTTGTTTACTGCGCCAGGTCGTAAAAATCCGAATAATGCTTTTTACCACTACGGATCTAAATGAGGTTATCTATGCTGGGGATTCGATCTCGCACCACCTGGGTACGGGCGAAGTACGCTGACCGCTGCGCTACCGGGGAAGACAATTTAAAAATTTGTTGCTGCTTACAACGTGCACACACAAAAGCACCTTACTCTCAGTTTAACATTTATCTCTATTATTTCTTGCCTATAATTTGGTTTATTTTGTCTTACAAAAGTCCTTAAATTTTCATAAAAAAATACCAAACAATTCAAGGGTTATGAGGGGGTCCTGACTTTAGGACACGCAGTGTATGTGGATGGGGCGAAAACTTCCATCATAATAATTTACTTTGCGACTTTGCGACTTTCGTAAAAAAATACTTGCACTGCTTTATTTTAGAAAACATTTAAATTACTTATGTGTTTCTTCTTATGAGATGTAATCGAAACTGCAAATCTATCAGGAGACACTAAAATTTCCACAAATATTATAGTAGATTACAACAAATAAATAATAAGCTAGGAGGAATAACATATATAAATAATAAAGTCTATCCAAGTTACAAATGCGAAGGAAATAAACAAATTTAGGTGTACGATGAAATAGGCAGGGGCGCATTTAGGAATTGTATTGGTTTAAAGCAAATATACTTTATAAATTATGATGCGATTTTTCTTTCTACTACGACATCTAAGTTGTAGTCGTACCTTAGTACACAGTGGTGTGAGTTTAGAAATTTAATTGAATAACTTATTCTAAGCATATTTATTTAATTATTTTTAAATCGGAAATACAATGCCGACCATGCATGGCAAGGCTTTAGGGTTTACATGTTTTATTGCCTTTCAACCAATAGACGCCCCGAAATCGATATACCATTCGTTGATCCCTGTTTAAACTTTCCGCATAAGATTCTTGATAAACGCCTAGGTTAGTTTCGCAAAGGGTTTGTTTGAGTTATAGAGGGTAGAAGGAAGGGGTATCATCCGAGAAAAAGTAATAACGAAAAGCGACATTAATGTTGGCTCCTTTGAAGTTTTGGGGTCTGATTTTCATAACCTCGAGTTTGACACTGTTGACGTAAACACAACTTATTTTCGAGAAAAATAACTACAAGTTGTGAACAAACAGTCGCTACGTTGCGCTACACTGAGAAAACTAATGAAATTGTTCGACGAAGTTGTTTAGTCCGAGGCCTAATGTACTTGTGTTTTTTTATTTCTACATATTAATTATTTATAATTTCTTTTTTCTATTTGCTACGAAATATTGTGCTTCATGGTATAGGAGTCCAAGTAAATGCATCATAGATAACGCAAAATGTATTTTTTCTTAAACCAAGTGCAATAGGATAGGCTAAGAGGAAGCTTAAAAAATTTACTGCAGACTTCACGGATATAGGCTATACAAGAGCACAAATGCACAGAAAAAAATAGTATTTTGGCAAAAGTAATTTTTGATTTTAAAAAAATTGCTTGTAAAAACTCACGAAAAGAAAATTTTTAGTTTTTGTGCAGGGTGCGCAAAAGCTTAACATTATCATTGGTATTAAGAAATGACCTAGAATTTCTGTAAATTTAAAATTTTCTTTAGAATAAAGTTAAAGAAAATTGAGATGTTATGTGGTTTTTTAATCTTAACGCTTTAAAGAAAAACATTTAATTTTTAACATTTATGCATTTTTAAGCTAAATTTAAAGAACACTGTCGAACACAAAAACGAATTTCCAAAAGGCATTAAATGTCTGAAGAATATTTTTCTAAGTTAAAATTAAATTATGACCTATATGCATAAACTTATGAACAAATTTCAGGCTAAAGCTAAAGTTATACTAATACTTAATTTAAGTTCTTCTAAATAAGCCAAGCTTTAAGTTGAGGAAAATTGTAGGGTTATGTGGTTTTCAAATTTTCACGCTTTGAAGAAATCATTCCAATTTTCAACGTTTATTTATTATTGAAGCTAAGTTTTAAGTACAGTATCAAATACAAGGTCAAATTTCCAAAAGGCTTCAACTTCTGAAGAGCGTTTTTATAGATTAAAATTAAATTAAGACCTACCTGCATAAACCCATGAAAATATTGAGGCTACAGTTAAAACTAAGAGCTAAACCCAAATTTAATTTTTTTCTGTATAAACCAAGCTTTTTTTGCTTTTTTCTGCTTTTTTTAGTGACCTATTTCTTTATGCAAATTAATAACAACAAAAGTTTCTTGATTTCATTTCAGACATAATGTGGTATTCTGTTGTATATAAGTAATTATTAGACGATCATATTTATACATACCTAAAATGGTCTCTGGGAAAAGAAAAAAGACTTATTCCTTCTCCTGTTTTAGATGGGCAACTGCGGTAAGCACAATGATGACATGATAATAGGTTAGAAAATATATTATATTTAGGATAGGTATACAAATCTCAAAATTTCTTCACAACTATGCTCTTAAACTAATTTCTAAAATTAGCACACTACACAACAACGGATTTTAATTCGATCAACACATCCAACGCACATAAGCTCGCTAACTAAAGTGGAATTAGTGTTGGAACCTTTCAAATGATCTTCTGAATGATATTCGAACATCGAGATATTCGAAATGTTTCGAATATTTCTTCCGAATATTCGTATTTCGTCGTGAAATATTTCATGAACGATCAGTCATGAATTTATATTCGTAAACACCGAACACAAATACGAAAGATACCGAATGAGTAATAAATGATATTTATATCTAGGCGTTTAATATAGACAACCCGTAAAACATACCCCAAACCATTAGTAATCAAACAAACAAATAATATCAGCTGTAATATTTATGGTTAAATAGCTCCAAAACTCGAAAACACTCGGAATAAGACATGAAATACCTAATTCGTTGCCGCAAATAGCATCAATCTTTCAATTGGTATTTCAACAGAATAAAAGCTTATTGGCAATGAAATATAAAATATTTCGAAAGATCTTTTGCATTGAAATATGAAATGTTTTGAAAGATGTTTCGAAAGATCTTTCTCAATGAAATATAAAATGTTTCGAAAGATCTTTCGAATATTAAAATCTTCCGAATACGAATATTCTAATATCGAAATCTTTCGAATATGCACACCACTAAGTGGAATGGGGAAATAGCTGATATATTTGACGGAAACACACTTTGGTTCGCGCATGCTCAATAAATAAACGATTTTGGCGGGAGGCCTAGCTGTCGCTTCTCGATATGTTTCTTCTCGGGTATCATCTCAATGTATTAAAAAGTGTCCATAGAAAGGAAGCAAATTAAGGTGGCCCCACAGTAGCAAGTCGAAAGATTCCAACAACAGCGCCATAAATAATTGGGGTAAGATATAAAATAAAAAAATAAGGATACAAAATGAAAAAGAAAAGAAATACTAAAAATCTTTTTACCTACTTGCTGCTGTGGCGCCACCCTAATTTGTTCTCTTCCGAAGGCCTTTTTTACCTTATCCCCATACATGATGGTTCTTATTCCTTTTACCCTTCATAGTTTAAGTAATACCTAATGCGGACATGCTTTATGGTTTGGATAGTTTGGAAAAGAATGGACGTGACAAACCCACGACAACAAAATTGATATCGGCGGGTTGTCGACTGTTTTAGGCAATTTGCAATACAAGAATATCCTAAAAACATAAGCACGATACACGTAATTTGATTGGTTTGAAGCGCTACAAATGGTCATGCAAAACTGTCACAGTTAGTTCTGGTTAGTTAATTTTTTTTAATACGCTTTAATAAAAAATTTATAAAATATAATTAACCAAAACTAACCATGACCCTTTCCCCCATGTGACGGTTTTGCATGACCGTCTGTAGCTCTTTAAACCAATCAAATTACACGTGCTTGTGCTTTTAGTGTTGTCTTGCATTTCATCTTCGATTGTCGTGGATGTACTAACGTACCGAGAGGTGGGCGGTCCGACCCAGACCCCCAGTTAGAGGAAGCCTTATACAAAATAAGGTACATACCTATTAGGGTTTAGAAGTGTTGTTGTTAGGGCTTCTTGTTATTTTTTAGTACCAAAATACAAAAAGAGGGGGACCCAATCGTAAAGTATATCATGTTAAGTTGGAAGGAGGCCCCATTTGGAAGGTAAGGACCTTTCTTTTTGCTTGTCAAAATGTTTCCAACTAGAAAAAGAGGGCCCGACCTATATACCATATGTATACCCATTATGTTGTAAGGGGGAAAGGAGGGCCTCATTTTAAAGATAAGAATTTTTTCTTCTCTTTTTGTTGGTAGAAATTTAATTGCAAAAAATAAATGATAAAGGCCCTAACTTTGCTTTCCGCCCCGGGCCCCTCTAGGTACGCCACTGCGTGGATGGTCGTAATACCACTTTTTAGAGAGACCATAGTCACTTATATTGTGTCGTCACTTCGTAATTTATCTGCTGGTATTTGGTAGTTTGTCATGGTACTTTAAAAACTGCCAGGAACCAGAAACTATATTAAAGTACCTAGACTTCTTTGAATATTTTTCGAAACTCATTTGTGTTTGTCGAAATTTACCAATTTCGTACATTTACAGTAATAAAAACACTCCGGTATAGCCACTGATCTCGATGGATTGCCAATATTATAACCTGCACGAAACCAAATTTACATTTCATGGGCGAAAAAACCGGTTTGTGCGCAAGTCAGTTGAGGGTAAACGCACCCGGCGCCAAACAAACTATCCGCATTATCGAAAAGAGTTTGTTGATGGCGTCCTGGTTTTCGGTTCGAAGTACGGTAGCTAATGAGTGTCACGGTCAGATCGCGGACGAAGGGTACGGGGTGCCGGTGTTTATATTTTGTAAGGGCTTTTAAGTACGCATGTTCGTCCAACCATTCATTTGTTTACTGCGCGAGGGCGTAAAAATCCGAAAAATGCTTCTTGCCACTGCGGATCTAAATGTAGGTTATCTATGGGTATAGCTAGGTTAAGCTGTCAGAATTATTACTGGTCAAGATGAGTTTAAACTAAAAGTTTATTTATTACAAAAATCCTAGCCCATGTAAGAAGTTATATATTATATGATTGATAAATTATTATTTTAAATAAAAATGCTTATTATATTAGTTGTAATATACAGGGTGTTTCTTAAAAACATGTTTTTATTTAAGGAAGTGATTCTTGGACCCATTTAAATAAAAAACTTTCTATGAACATATGTCCTAAACGTCTTGACTTTTGAGATACAGGAGTGGTAAAATTTCCAAAAAAAAAAAATTGTTTTTTAAATATGCTAACGATTCTTTACCCAATTTTATTTTAATTTGGCAATATTATTAATAACATTAGGAGGGTAATTTATCACTAACTTAATTACATTTATAGGTCCAGTGGCATTTCGAGAGGCAACTGAAGAAACATTTGTAACAAAAAAACGGAACGCCACTGACTGTGTAAATTTGTGTAAAATTTTTGTGCTTTTTTTTAGATTACGCTAATAAAAATACAACTTTTATGTTTTTTATTTTTTTCGGAACCTATAAAGTTTAAGAGAAAAAAAACAAAAACCAATTAATTGCATATCTTTAGACCATAAAGAGAGCATTGCGGGATTTTTCTTTTCAAAATTTGGTTTTATAATTTTTTATTAGCGTTTAATGTAACAAAAATTTTACCTATTTATTTAAATTAGGTTTATATCCAGTATAACGGTTTTTATTATAAAAAGTGTTTTTAAATTTTTTGGTTTATTAAAAACTTTAACACCCTGTATCTCAAAAGTTAAGACGTTTAGGGAATATGTCCATATGAAGTTTTTTTCTTTAAGTGAGTCCAAGAATCACCCTCTTAAATATTAGCATGTATTTAAAAAACACTCTGTATAATTAATCCAAGAACATTTTGTGTAATAATTATGCAGCCTATTAGTCGTTGATTTATGAATGGTATTTATTGATATACGTTGACTTTTTAATTGATTCTTTCAGTCCATACGGTCACGCAATATAAAATTATAAGCGCCAAGCATGCGAACATTTCAATATGATTGAAACAAAATTATTTATAACCGGGACATTTCACTCAATCATAATGTTTAGTTAATAATTAGAAATAGTAAATTGAAGACCTTAACTTCAAAAGGGTCCAATTGCCAAAAATAAGATGTTTGCTTATAAAGGTTCTATATATATGTCATAGATAGAAACCCTCTTCTAAAAGGAAGGGATGTTCATAGCGTATCTCATGTGCCATTAAAGAGATTATTCGAGGTTTTTTACTTATACCTTTTAAATACCTAAATGGCATTTACAACCGTTTAAATTTAGGGTCTTCAATTATAGCTGTAAAAGGAAGCAAGTGCTAATCCTACAAAATAACCATTACCTATTCTCACCCTCATCTCCCCAGCTAACTGAGTGTTAAGGGGCCCACAGACGATCAATATTATTGGGAAAAATATTGTACAGTAATATTGCTAGTCGTCCCCGAACAGTACAATATATTTATTCAAAGACTATATTTAATAAATTGCACAATAACTAGTTTTGTTTTGTAACTCCTGGTTAAAACATCGATAAGAAAAAAGTAGCTGCTTGAAACATGTTTGAAAATAAGAAAAAAACCTTTATTTCCTTCTCTATTGCTATTGAACTCATATTTGTGAAATTGTTTTTTGTAAAACAAATACTCTTTCGTATTTGAAAACTGAAATAATATATATATATATATATATATATATATATATATATATATATATATATATATATATATATATATATATATATATATATATATATATATATATATATATATATATATATATATATATATATATATATATATATATATTTAAATAAATATATCATTGATATTACCCACACTACCCACACACAGCACAATAAATCACTATTGCACAATAAAAATTAAACTGTTTTTGATTGACACAATATATTGTACAAGCTCTCAATATTAAACACAAACGGTCAATAATATTGTACAAAATGAAATTTTGCGCAATAATATTGATCGTCTGTGGGCCGCTTTAAACACATTATTTGTCTATATGTAGATATAATATTTGTTGGGTCGCAGAGTTTCACTGATAGATAATGTGAAGAAAATTATGTTTTGGAACACTCTGTATCTTTCGAAATATTTTTAGGAAATAACTAACCAGAACTAATACTACAACTCAACATTTTGTCATAAGTTGTTAAATACCAGAAATATTAAACTTCCTTGGACCATTAGACCACTCCAAAATGATTGTCTGCCAAGGGGTTAGAACTGTCAACATTGTCTGAGAAAATATCTTCTAGTAGGTACCTGAGTAATATCTGTAAAATTTACCTTTTATAAAATGACGAAAGTTAGGCTTAAGTTATTTAACTCTTGGTACCTGTTATCTGCCCAAGCCACTATGTGTAAAACTTCATAGTCTACCATTGCTTCTACCTATGTTCGAAGCATGAACTGACAAACTTTCAGCTTTTACAAAGACTTATTTTTTCGAAACATGATCAGTTTCACATCTATCAGTTCAGTACTCCTAATGATTTGATCACGTGACTGGTGCCATTTAAAATATTAATGAACATTCAGAATGAAGTTAGCCACATAAGTTTCAAAAGAATGATAATTATCAGTTTGATCACTGATCAAGTCTCGAAAGAATAGACTTAAAATAACGAAGGTCTGCAACTTTTACTCTATAATGACGCAGTTACTCCGTAATTATCACCTGTGTTGTTCTCGCTTTGTTGTTTTTCTCATACTTTTTTTTAAAAACATTTATACATACGTTTTTACCTAAGCAAAGAGTAAATTTTGGGCCCTGACTTGACCGATGCCAAATAAATAAATTTTGATAGAACCAAAAATTAAATAGAAAAAAAAGGTAATTGCATCTTGCGCCCTTTCCCATATACAGGGTGTCCGGAAATGTGATATCATAAATAATAGGGGTGATAGAGTGAGTTAGTACTTTATATTTAAAAAGGCTCTATTGCGATTCTTAAGGGCGATATTAACCTTTAAATTTAATTAAAAAAATCAATTTTAATTATAACTTTTAAAATGTAGCCACTATACCACTGATATTTGGGCAATTAAATAACCTTATATTAATGCTTGTTTCCATGGGAAAACTTCTGTTCACTAAGTCGAAATCATACACGGTGCGACAATTTTTTTTTCATTAAAATGTATGCATTTTTAACACAGGTGACAAATTTGACATTTTGCTTTGACTTTTTAATTCATTTATCATTTTAGACACAAAAGGTACATATCCTATTTTTATTTTTTTTTCTTGAATATAATACGTGGCAAATCTGCTATAAGTAAACCTTTAAAAAATGTCTTCATATAAAAACCTAAATGTTTTCTTAAACAAATCACTTGGTTGTCATTATTTAAGCTCTTATAGCTTCCTAATGAAGCGGTTACTCCGTAATTATCACCCGTGTTTTTCTCGCTCTGTTAATTGTTGTACTCACTACCTACGGCCATCTTATCTCTCTCTTGTAATTGATGCGATATGCAAATATCGCAAATTTAATGCACAAGGATTTCTTACATGACACCGTGACAAGGAACAATTTTTTGTAAAAAAATAATTACTTCTTAAAAAGCCAGACGTTTTGCTTTTGATCGCAATAAAAGAGAGGAAATGATATTGGTTAATTGATTTTTCTCATTAAGATATTTAAGTTTATCTTTTAACATTTAATAGTATTTCAAGAGGCAATGCTAATAACTTTAATTTACATAGTTTTGCACATACAAAAAGAATTTACTTTCGATGTTCAAAAAGCCTCATTAAAAACTTAAAATTAAATTTGTTGGATAAAATTATAACATAATAATAAGTTTTCCTAAATTCCTTAAAACAGCATTCTCCTAACATTTTTCGCTTCCGCCGAGTTAATCTATGCTTTGCCTTTGCGACGTAGTATTTTTATGCATATACTGGCAAATGATGAGAAAAAAGATAGAAGTTAAATTTATTAAAACAGTAATTTTAGGCTTAAGGCAAAAAATTATATATTTTTTAAATATAACACTATATGATTGTTGGAAAATTCACTTTTAAAACTAGTTTATGTTGGTAAATTAAAACAATAACATTTATTTTTAGGTAATGCTAAATTTTAGGCTTTTTTATTACATAGGTTCTTTTATTATTTTTAAATCAACTAAAAAAGTAATCTTTTTGATTGCTTTTATCAATTCATTGACCACGTGGTCTTTTAGGAAAAAAGGATTAGAAATCACTCCGGACCTCTAAATACACTTCCGCGACGCGTTTTATAAATTCCTACTACGCTACAACACCCTACCGTGCTGAAATGCAGGAGGATTTAATGAGAGTTTTTATTTTAGAACACTGTAAAAATACTACTACGCGCCAGCAGAAATATCGCGTAGGAATTCATAAAGTAGAACGCAGAAATCAGCCCTATAATTGCTACGCATGTTGTAACCTGAAATGTTTTAAGTACAAGCAAATTTGTTTTAATTTTTGGAATTCATACTGCATGGCATCAGGAGACGCTTCGCCCCCGCCTTAAATATTTTTACTTTACCGCCTTATTGCATTTAATTGAATTATACGGTTGTCTTCTTTTAGTTTTATGTGAATTTTAAACGCGATTTATAACCTAAAAGTAGTGTGTCAATGATTGTTTTTAAATAAAAGTTTACAGTATGACTTTTTCCACTTAATTTTTCTTTTTAAAATGATGCCCAGCTGTGAGTTTGACATTTTTATCTGTCATTTCCTATCTAAAATTTGGTTTATGTTGTCTCCCGAAAGTCTTCACTTTTTTATGAAAAAATACCAAACAATTCAAAAGTTAGGAGATGAGGTCCTGAATTTAGACAAGCACTGTATAATGTTTTGTCAGATTTTTTGGCATTGCTTACATCATTTTGTAATACCTCGTATCAAATTTAAATTAAAAATTAAAATATTTATTAGGTTAATAAATAATAAATATAATAAATACTTGCTGTATAACCATAGTCAAAAGACAAAACAAATAAAAAATAGTGGCTTAATAGCTAGCCAATAAAAATTTAAATTACAGAACTGAAAGTTTAATTTTAATATTTTTAAAAATAAAATTGTCTTTTAAATGAAACCGAATATGTAATAACAAAATTCCCAAAAGAACTCATAAACTATAACTTTTTCTAAAAATGGTTATGTATTAATTATGTCACTGTATTTAAGCTGGTTGATTCACTTTGACTGATTTGTAATGCTTTTGGGCACAGACCTTTTGTTATCAGGTTAAATTTCATTCGTAATAAAATTATGCGTTTGCATGCTTTTAAATTTCTTCCAAACTGTAGCACAAAATTTACGTATGGTTTAGAGTGGTAAAGGAAGGTGATACTGTTCGTATTTGCTATTGCGTTTCAACTCCATGAAGGCGCTGACACGCAGAAGGAATTCACAAACCGCTTATGCATTTGCATGCTTTTAAATTCCTCCCAGACTGCAGCACCAAACTCACGTAGGGTTTAAAGAGGTAAATAAAGGTGATACTGTTCGTATTTTCTAGTGCGTTTCAACTCCATGAAAAAGGTGCTGACACGCAGTAGGAATTCATAAATCACTTTCGCGACACTATAAGATGACACGGTGAGTCTTTCCTTGATTTTCAAGGGTAAAAAAGCACGTACAGCTCCTCCAGCCGCCAATATCCGGAAAAACTATGTAGTTTTCTATAAAAACAACCGCACTACTCGAAGGTCGAAAATTGTAATCAGTTTAATAAAAATTGAATTTGTTAAACACATTAGGTTTTATTGTAATACTTATATTTAAAAAAAAACAATACAAATATCAATATGTGCGGAGCATAGATAACCTACATTTAGATCTGCAGTGGCAAGAAGCATTTTTCGGATTTTTACGACCGCGCGCAGTAGGTGGACGAACATGCGCACTTAAAAGCCGTGGCAAAATACAAACACCGGCACCCCGTACCCTTCGTCCGCGGTCTGATCGTACCGCTCATTAGCTACCGTACTTCGAACAGACGGCGTCTTGGCCAGCTCCATCACGCTGGAACCCGCTTTAGAAAAAAACCTAATTTTTTAGCTCATTTATAACTACAAACGCTACTAATGATTGTAGTAAAGTTTATTTGTTTGTAGTACCAATAATTACGCAGCTAACCTAATAAATGTTGTTCTAAGCCAGAAAAAAAAATAAAACTGCGTTAAAAATTTTGGAATACACTCAAAATTGTTTGTAGTTTATTGTAGCGACGAAAAAAAAATTCTTAATCCCATACAAGTCAAAAAATATTTAAACATAACATAGCCATGGGAAGACAAAACAATTGTTCAAAACTTTTTTATCTCATTTATAACTACAAACGCTACTAATGATTGTAGTAAAGTTTATTTTTGTAGTACCAATAATTACGCAGCTAACCTAATAAATGTTGTTCTAAGCCAGAAAAAAAAATAAAACTGCGTTAAAAATTTTGGAATACACTCAAAATTGTTTGTAGTTTATTGTAGCGACGAAAAAAAATTCTTAATCCCATACAAGTCAAAAAATATTTAAACATAACATAGCCATGGGAAGACAAAACAATTGTTCAAAACTTTTTTATCTCATTTATAACTACAAACGCTACTAATGATTGTAGTAAAGTTTATTTTTTGTAGTACCAATAATTACGCAGCTAACCTAATAAATGTTGTTCTAAGCCAGAAAAAAAAATAAAACTGCGTTAAAAATTTTGGAATACACTCAAAATTGTTTGTAGTTTATTGTAGCGACGAAAAAAATTCTTAATCCCATACAAGTCAAAAATATTTAAACATAACATAGCCATGGGAAGACAAAACAATTGTTCAAAACTTTTTTTATCTCATTTATAACTACAAACGCTACTAATGATTGTAGTAAAGTTTATTTTTTGTATTACCAATAATTACGCAGCTAACCTAATAAATGTTGTTCTAAGCCAGAAAAAAATAAAACTGCGTTAAAAATTTTGGAATACACTCAAAATTGTTTGTAGTTTATTGTAGCGACAGAAAAAAATCTTAATCCCATTATGTTATGTTTTGTTTAAATATTTTTTGACTTGTATGGGATTAAGAATTTTTTCGTCGCTACAATAAACTACAAACAATTTTGAGTGTATTCCAAAATTTTTAACGCAGTTTTATTTTTTTTTCTGGCTTAGAACAACATTTATTAGGTTAGCTGCGTAATTATTGTTACTACAAAAATAAACTTTACTACAATCATTAGTAGCGTTTGTAGTTATAAATGAGATAAAAAGTTTTAATAATTGTTTGTCTTCCCATAACTATGTTATGTTTAAATATTTTTTAACTTGTATGGGATTAAGAATTTTTTTCGTCACTACAATAAACTACAAACAATTTTGAGAGTATTCAAAATTTTTAACGCAGTTTTATTTTTTTTTCTGGCTTAGAACAACATTTATTAGGTTAGCTGCGTAAATATTGGTACTCTAAAAATAAACTTTACTACAATCATTAGTAGCGTTTGTAGTTATAAATGAGATAAAAAAGTTTTGAACAATTGTTTTGTCTTTTCATGGCTATGTTATGTTTAAATATTTTTTGACTTGTATGGGATTAAGAATTTTTTTTCGTCGCTACAATAAACTACAAACAATTTTAAGTGTATTCCAAAATTTTTAACGCAGTTTTATTTTTTTCTGGCTTAGAACAACATTTATTAGGTTAGCTGCGTAATTATTGGCACTACAAAAAATAAACTTTACTACAATCATTAGTAGCGTTTGTAGTTATAAATGAGATAAAAAAAGTTTTGAACAGTTTTTTGTCTTCCCATGGCAATGTTATGTTTAAATATACTTGTATGAAATTAAGAATTTTTTTCGTTGCTACAATAAACTACAAACAATTTTGAGTGTATTCCAAAATTTTTAAAGCAGTTTTATTTTTTTCTAGCTTAGAACAACATTTATTAGGTTAGCTGCGTAATTATTGGTACTACAAAAAATAAACTTTACTACAATCATTAGTAGCGTTTGTAGTTATAAATGAGATAAAAAGTTTTGAACAATTGATTTGTCTTCCCATGGCTATGTTATGTTTAAATATTTTTTGACTTGTATGGGATTTAGAATTTTTTTCGTCGCTACATTATAACATTAGCAATCCATCGAGATCAGTGGTGCGGACAATATAAGGAAAACAATATAAACGGCTTTTTACACTTAAGCCTAAAGTATATCTCTTTTTAGAGTCCAGCAGTAATCCTCCAATATGCTGCATTGCATTGGTATCTCTTTTCCAGGGGTAAAATATCCCGATGAAAACGTTATTATGTTATTAATAGCCCTGTTTGTAGAAAAATAACAAACTAGTCAGTGCCAATCAGGTATTATTATTTAGTCAAGTGACCAGTTGCCAAAACTGGTCACCAGACATAGTTTGTAACTAGTTCTACGATCAGAACTTTCGGGGTGTGTAATATTCATTGATCACTCAAAGGAGATTTCAGGGCATTTTCTTTGACTCTTGGGGGTGTATATGAATCGTGGGCTATCATATTTTCTTTTTCAAGCTTATATAGCACGTTCATTTTAGCATTTTTTACTTGTTTATGTGTGATTATTATAACATAGTATAAAATAGTCCCCTTTTCTGTCTGTGTGTATGTATGTTTCCTTAGATCTTTAAAACCACACAACGGATTTTGATGCGGTTTTTTAAATAGATGGAGTGATTTAAAAGGAAGGTTTATATGTTTAATAGTATCTAAAAAACATATAAAAAGTGCTTAAAAAAGTTTATATTTAAAATTCGATAATACCCAACGGATTTTGATGCGTTTTTGAAAAATAGATAAAGTGATTCAAGAGGGAGGTTTATATGTATAATAATATTCACAAAAAAACATATACAGAGTTTTTAAAAAAGATTACATTTAAAACTCGATATTGACGTTACTATTGCATTTAAAAAACAAAGTGTTCATTGGAATTGTGCACAGGTATCTATGGTTTATAAAAAAACATAGAATTGCCATACAGGGTGGATGTTATATTAAAAAACCCTTAAAACTAAAATGCATTATAACTACGTTATTATACCAACTAGAGATTTACAAAATTGCATAAATATAAAGATTTGCAAAATAATTTTTAAGTATTTAAAAAAATAATAAATTCAAAAATTGTTAATTAACTTTCTTATCACTATTCAACGGATTTTGATGCGGTTTTTTTAAATAGATATAGTGATTTAAGAAAAAGGTTTATATGTATATAATAATATCCAAAATCTTCACGGTATGAGGAAAGGGAAACTGTTTTACTCCAAATTTAAGGTGTGCGAAGCCGCGGGCAAAAAGCTTTTTAATTCAAAAAAGGTTATGGTTTACTTTGCGGACACCACGACAATTTTGATCATTTTTAGCATATTTATATAGGTTATTATAGGGTTTTTTGACTTAAACTTAAAAATCAAATTCACCTAATTTTTATTATATTCCCCCTTTTTCCAAACAACTTTTAATTTACAGCTAAATTGGCACTAAATATTTAATTGCTACTTCTTGAAAACCCATTTTTTATTTATTTTATCTTTTTTATAATATAGTAAACCTTTAAAGTGTTTTAAAGTAAAGCTTTGCAGTTTTATGGAAAAAAAGGGACAAAATAAATAAAAAAATAGAGCGTTAAGAACTGGAAATAAAATGAGTGCAAATTTAGCAAAAAACTTAAGAATTTCAGGCAAAAAGAAATATAGTTCATTATGGTTAGTTCCTATTCAAGTTAAAATATGAATATCTTGAGAACGAAACGTTTTCGAATAAATATTCTTTTAAATTCGTAATAGTCATTTGAAAATATTATCTACGCCAGTGCCTTTATAGTTTTTCTAAAAATATGTTAAATTCTCATATTAATATTGTTTTAACTGAAAAAAAAACCAATCAGAAAGGCAAATAGCTGTTTAATTAAATACTCATTTTGCAAAATTAAACAGTAATTGTTAAACAAAGGAATTTAAAAAACGAAAAATTGCAACATTTTTAATTAATTTTTAAGTTATATTGATTTTAAAAAACACATTTGACTATAAATTAAAATTAAGATGTGTCTAAAGAATTAATCAAAGATAGAAAAAATAATAGGCTTGAAAAAATAAAATCGGACACAATTATATAAAGATTTTCTTTGAAAAAATATTCTTCCAGGGTCTATCAATTGGATTTTGATTAATAAAAGATTTTGTGTTTAAAATTATTTAAGAATCCTTAATAAGCAAAACAAAAATTAAATAGATTTAGGTCTTTATTTTAAAACTCTATGGTAAATCAGGCAGTAAAGTTAAGATAATCTAAATCAAAGTTGTTAAATCATGTTGTAACGCTTATAAATATTAATAAAAAATGTAGTTTAAAATACAGATATACATATACATATATAGATACTGGACAAGAGAACTGATGAATAAACATTTTGTAACATCATGTCACGGTGTAAATGTTACTTGTTTACAAGAAATTGATTGAACAACATATAATTTTACATGTTAGCAGCAGGATATGCGGTTCTTTAACCATGTCATATTCTAACTTTATACGCTGACATGTTCTTCTCAGCGGGAAATATCTAATGTCATTTCTGAGATATTCAGACTCATTAGCGGGATCTTTATCGTTATTACGATCTTAAAATCAAGAGCCTAACAAATCTACGAGTAGGCTTTGACAGTTTTTCTTTGCATTATTAGAGAGTATTTGCTCGTAATAAGTCAACAAACTTTGACTTTTAGTGGCTTTATTATTTAGTTAAAATTACAATTAAAAAATAGTATTAACAAAAAACTGACAATAAACAATTGGTGGTGTAATATCATCCTGTGTCACCCGATATATTGTAGCAATCATAAGTTAAAATTAATTAAAAGCATTAGTTTTTCTTGTAGAACTCAGAACCAAAAGCTGATTTACTAAACATTGTCTATACAAAAGTAATCCAGTAGGCTAAGTGAGGTCCAATGAGGGGTTAGTCTTTTAACCATGTTTGCATTGGAGCCTCTTGGCATATTGTCAACTCTCCAGTCACTTTGGGCGTTGCCTCAATAATGCATTTATTAAAAAATTAAAAGAAACTATATCCAAACAGCTTAAATCATTTTTACCACTGTATGTATAAAAACATGTAATTATTTGTTTACTATTATAAGGGATCCTTTATTTATTCAATAAGATGTGGTAACCGCCCTCTTCGCCCCCTGTAGCTTCGCCACTGTATGGTACAGGCTCTTAAATTTAACGTATCATCGTAGTAAATTATATCGCAGTATTTACCTAGTATGATAATATCTACATTATGTCTACTGCCAGTAATTATAATTACTATACATTTGTTTTCTTAGAGATACTGCAGGCTATAATAATTAAAAAATACTAAACTTTATATTATGTCGCTTATGAGTATACAGGGTATTACAAACAGGGGCGGTCATATCAATTTTCCGAGGGGGGCAGCAATTACGTGTGTTTAGGTAAAAATAAACTAATCGGTTGCAAAGGATGTGGCATGAAAGAAGAGGGCCATGGCCCCCATGGCCCCCACCTTTTATGACGGCCCCTGGTTACAAATTCGAGGGGCACCATTAGGATCTCGAAAACTGTAAGGGGTACAGGGTTGGTTAAACTGGGGCAAAGTTGCGCATTTTTATGCATACCAATTTTACGTTTTAAAAAATTAAAAATATGCAGCCGTTCCAAAATTATGAAGAAAAAAAACGTGTTAATGTTTTTATTTTTTTACTCACTTTATTTAAAGAGTTTTTAAAAACAAATGTCACAATATTGTTGCAACTTTTTGTTTTATATAATGATATCATTAAATTTTATTAAAAAAAAAATGGTAAACTATTCATCTTAACATTATCTTCAGATTCCATTTTGTATAGGCTTAAATCCAATAAATTGTTTTATAAAATGTTATCAAATACAAGTTTTAAAATCGAAAATATCTATTAACGTTTTGTTCAGTGGTTACAGCTGCAGTGCATTTTTAACATTGAAAATAAATCAGAATCCGCTGATTTATCAGGTAAATCTCTGATTATTTCTTATACACGCGAAACGCCACTTATTTTAGATTTTATTATCATTATTATTATTGAAGATATGTTCTGTAGTTCGGCGGATTTATTAAATGGATGGTATTTATTTGGGTACACGCCAAAATAAAATTAAAAGTACTAAAAACAAAAAAATAAACAAATAAAAAGATAATTAAAAATCGACGTTTCGGTGGCAAATCTGCCACCGTTGTCAAGATAAATGGAATAAAAATAATAAAAATAAAATTTGCTATTATTAAGATTTAAAATATAATTTTTTATCTTTTTTAAGATATTCTGAAAACATTGACATTAAATGTCAAAATATTCAACCAAACAAACATATTTTAACATTTACTGTCAAAGATTTTATAATATCCTTAAAAAATATAAAAATTTTAAATTTTAAAACCTTAATAATGGTAAATTTTTATTTTTATTATTTTTATTCCATTTATCTTGACAACGGTGGCAGATTTGCCACCGAAACGTCGATTTTTAATTATCTTTTATTTGTTTTTTAGTACTTTTAATTTTATTTTGGCGTGTACCCAAATAAATACCATCCATTATTATTATTATTATTATTATAATTATTATTATATTTATTAATTAAGTTACATATATTTTTTCATAAATTTATATACACTCCTGGATAAAAAAATCGGACGAATTTTTTTATCGTTATACCAATTTTTTGACGTTCGCCATCTAGTGTTGCCACCTCTCCCCGTTGCGGCACTCGTTCTCCCGGTTCCGGACAATCAGTAATTTCTCCCGGTTAAACAGTGGTAAAGTAAAAGGCCAAAAGTTTTCATAAAAACAATTTAACATTAAATCTTTGAAAGACGAATAGAACTGAACTAGAATAGAAATATTAAAAGCAGAACTAAGTGGAAAATTAAATTTTGAACTGACTTGCAAGCAGCTAGCGAAATTTTTGAAAAAAGGAGAATAAAAATTACTTTTAAAAACCTATAAATGTAATGAGAATTAAATAAAACATTTATTTTGGTGATATAATACACCGGCGTGGGGTGACCCGGGTGATTATTTTCGCTAGCTCCCGGTCATTGACAATAAAAAGGTGGCAACCCTATCGCCATTCAGAATAATTTTTAGTTTATGTTTTAAGTACTATAAAATATTATATATTTTCTAGTTTAATAAATATAAACATGTTAATAATTTTACGTTACTATGGTAACACATTGTCTTGTATTGTTGATTCAGTTAGAGCGACGTCATTAGTGAATGTTAAAAGTATAGAAAGCATGGGAAAAGGTGAGCGTTCGAAAAAATATTCCCGGCCATGGCCGGAAAAGTGTATTGCCTAGCAACGCCTTAAACCTACATGAATTATGTATTTGAAGGTAAGAAAACGTGTTGGAATTTTTTTCTTTCCGATTAGAGAAAAAGATTTTTGTCAGTATACTTTAATGTTTATTTTTTAAGAACCCCGTGTGTACTAAATTATAACAAAATTATGCGTGTACGACACATAGTAAGTCTGTTAAAATTATCAGTACACCAGTCAGAGTTAAAAACAAAACTTTGAATAAGATCAGTGCGTTATTTTTATCTTGATTCCCAGTTGGGTGTAATACAGAATTTTGTTATGCAGTTTATTGAGTAAATTTCAAAAATTTATGTTTAATAGATTTTTAGTGTGTCTAATATAAGATTTTAATGTTATACTTCAACTTATTTTTGCTTTCTCTAGCTCTGATCTTCTTCAATAAACAACGGGGGCTATATTGAAGACAAGAAATATTTGCAGTTTACACTTGTTTTACCGAATAAAAACATAATTTAATTACCACATACGTATACACTGGTCATCAATAAAAGTGGCATATCCATAATATTAAATCATTTCAAGTTAAAAGCTGAAATAAAAAGTTGAAAACGCATTATTGTTAACGACCACTGTCAACACGTTAAATATGACACCACTTCTTTTATTGCTAATAAGAAACAGCCATTTAGAGTTTCAGTAAATGATAATAAATAATTCCTGGGTATAATGTTGTCTCCTTAATAGACTATTAACCATTTCCTTATTAGTAATTTAATGAACAACTTGGTTATCTTGATTTTCTAGCTATCGAATAAATCTTCGGAGGTAGTACTTAGGTTAATATTTAAAATGTTACTGATTCATTACAGAAAACTTCAATTATAAGTTAAAAAAGTTTATTGTTAAAGAAAGTTAGCAAGGTGCATTTACTAAGTGAAATACAAATGGTTACTTTTATAGCTTTCACCGAGTAAACTCTGGGTTGCCTCAGGGCTAAGTAGTAGATTGCTGGTAATAGCACCCACTTTACTTATTTTTTTCATCGACAGTTTTTTTATTATTATTATTATTTTCATTTATAGCTGTAAGGAATATTACCCCAATATTAAGTTTATCAAGCCCATTTCCAAGCAAAATTTGATACACAAGAGCAAGGTAATGCCTTAAAACGCAATACTTAATATTTTACTTTTGAGACTGATCCTTACTAGCATAAAAATTTAATATTTAAAACACCTAACTTTTTTAAACTAACATTTTTCTCAGTCTTCCACAGTTTGTTTTTACATACCTTTCGTTTTAGTGTTCTAGGTATCCACAACAGACATGTTAATAATTTTATTCTTAGAGAAATATAAATATAAGTCTGGTGACAAACATAATCCAGCAAACTATAGGCCTATTAGCCTTAATAGTAATGATTGTAAGGCAATGGAAAAAATTATTGTCAAGGAATTGGGAACCTTTATGGTTGAAAATGGTGTATTGCCTAGAACTCAGCATGGCTTTTTTCATGGTCGATCAGTAATTACAAATTTACTCTCAAGTACAAATCAGTGGATAAAGGATTATGATGACGGACAGCCAACTGATGTTAGACTATGAAAAGGCTTGTGACAAGGTACCGCATAGCAGGCTCTTGTCAAAATGGGAGCATTTTGTAGTGCGCGGAGATTTGTTGCGTTGGATAGACTCCTTTTTGAACCACAGACGCTTCTGTGTCCGTGTTAATGGACACTATTCAGGGGATCATGCCGTAACAAGTGGAGTATGTCAGGGATCCGTTTTGGGTCCATTGCTTTTTCTAATATATACAAGCGATTTGGCAAAAATTATCAAAACTAACATAACACTGTTCGCAGATGATAATAAAATATATTGCAACCGTTTAGATAAATAATAAGAACTGCTGCAGGACTTGTTCATGTTGGAAAACTGGTCCAGGACTTAAATAATATATAATATGATCATCAAAGGATTTTTTTTTTAACAAAACACTCTTTATATTATATTACCGTTGCAAAGATATTGTAAGGAGGTTTAACAAAATGCAACATTTGATGTATTTATCTTTTATAGTTTTGGAAATATGACCATATAAATACAAAAGAATAGTAGATATACGCATTATGATTTTGAGAAAATAATTTTTAATGTGGTAAATTTTTAAAAATCTTTAAAATGTCTTTTTAATGGTAATAAAATATTTAGGCTGTTTTATTTTAAAAATGCTATTTTATTATCGAATTCCGGACGATGGCTATATTTCCGAAACTGTTACAAATTATATATATTAAATGTGTTTTTACGGCTTTTAAGGAGACCTTCTTATTGGTGATAAAATATAAAGGGTGTTCCATTAAAAAAAAAAACAAATTTGTATTAGAACTTTAAAATACTGAATACTAAATTCTACGTAAAAATCCCTAAAACTTTCCTTTTTACATTTTTTCTTTATCTCTAATATCAAGGTAGTTACAAGTACCTGGCCAAATTAACAAAATTTAAAAAACACTCTGTATCTCCAAAAGGAATCAAGTTGGCCATGATTTGCTTTTACCATTAAATTTGTTTTAAAAATTGAAATGGAGATTGCACGCTATACCCTGCAAGGTTCACGCAAAGGCGCCACCCCGTACAAGTAGGGTATTAGGTAGCATTGTGTTTAATAAAAAATATATAATGCTTTCAATAATTACTGATGACTTTTTGAAGCCAATCAATAAAATATGACAAATGTAATACCATTTTAAAATGGTGCAACTCTAACAAAAGCATATATCCGAACTCTATACTAAATTAAGAAAAATGCCTGAACAAAAAATGTATTTCTGGTTTAAAAAGTCAGTAATTCTAGTTACCTAGTTGCTGGAGCAAAGTCCATCATCGTCTGAATATATATCGCTATTTCTACATTAAATACTATTGTAAGTATGTATAACATGACAAACATTCAAAATGACAATTTTATAAATTATTACTGCCGTCATTGGCAAATTTTAAAAGTACAGGAGAAAAGACGCTTTACCTAATTTTAAAAAACTGTAAAACTAAAATACATACCATGATTTGTAAGTATCACGGACGGGTATATAGCTATTTTATGGGGTCTGGGGAATTGAAGAGCAAAAAAGCCCTCACTTTTTAACCTCTCTTTTACTAACTTTTTCTTCTCTCTTTCCTTCCTCTCGTTTTATTAGAGTGGGGTTTACGCACCAAACGCATTTAAAACATTAGAAATAACCAACTTTTCCATACAAATTTTAATTCTTACTCATGCTACAGGAGGTGGGGGTTTAAACCCCCAAAACCCCCTATATACGCCCATGGTAAGTAGTTGTAATATAATAATAAAGTTTACAAAATACACTACATTATTTATATTAAGCTAACATCCTGTAGGTATGTTTAATCGTCCCACGTGTGAGAACTTGAAGAGCCAGCGCTGCATCAATTGGACGTTGTGAATCAGTCCCTCGTGGGCTGCTGCCGGCCGGAGGATGCTAATAGGCCGTTTAATTATTCACATTTTATCGTTTAATATAGCAAAATTATAGGGACCGTATTAGGCATTGATACATTCATAATTGCAAAGTAAAATTTTTAAATTTACCTTATTTAGAAAGCGAAAGGTCCTTTTAAATATAGAACCCCATCTCTTTTGTTAATTTTAGATTATTTGTGATATTTTTCTGTCGACAACCTAACATCACGATATTTAATCGCTAATCGCATTTGTGTCATCTTTACGCTAGCTTATTATTATTTTTTTATCTTTGGACAATCCACGAAGGCTGAAAGCCTAAATACTAACGTACTGTGGGTGTCTTAAGCAAGGTAAGAAGAAGTTAACACGGGACTAAGAAGACCTTGAAGGAGGAGAGAGAGCTTTCAAAACGGGCTTGATTTTTGTCTAAATTATAGTTCTAAATATGTCACTAGAGGGTACTGTGGTCAATCGGGATCTTTCTGGGGTTGCTGCTTATGTTGCATATGTACAAAAAATAGTACAAAAGCAAAATAGAAAATTTCAATAATTTTTAAATACGACGCTATAGAGAACACTACCCAATTTTAATATAAGTTTGTATTTAGCAAAAATATGATATTTTGAAAGAATTACGTAATGGGTGCCCAAATTCCCAAGATCACCATTATTTTAATTTTATTATATGCATTTTTCGGTTGAATAAAAAAGTATTATTATTTTAATTTAGCTTCAGCTCTCATTTCCCTGAAGGAGGAACAATTCCTTAATTATTTTGGATAATTAAAATAGGAATTTTGAACTGTGTCATTAATAATCAAAAAAAAAAAGGAAAAATAGAATTTTTACTTTATCTTTAATTTTTTAAATTGTCGTTTACATTTTTGGAAGTTAAACTTTTTTTAGTTTTTGTATATAAAGTGTCGATTTAAAAATTTTGCTTGTCTCTTAAGATACAAGTAGAGTTTAAAACTAAAGTTAGACTTGTTGCGTTAAAATATACAAAATAGAGTTTTGTAATGTTGCGAATACTTATTTGTTAAACATCAAAAAACAAATGATTCTTTTAAAAAAACCCTGACTTCCATTAAACAGTTCACTTTATATATAAAAAAATAATTGCTATTGTCACAAGGCTTTGTATACAACAATAAACAAGAATATTTAACGTTTGTGTAGAACTTATAAGCTAAGTATACACGTCGTGCAAGCTTGATTCCTTCCACTGAGTTTTAGAGCGGTGAACACTAGCAGGTAGCGATTAGACAAAAAATATTTAAGTCTCGCCCACTGCCTAAATGTAGTAAATAATAAAATTTACTTTTAAGCAAGGACGTAGCTAGGATCCGCTCAATTGTACTAAAAATTTTACAAGGTGGTTAGATAAGGAATAAAGTTATGAATAAAGTATTGTACAGTGCTACATTAGGTACGCCGATATACGCCTTTCTTGAACTCCAGGAAATCATATTATTTTTTATTTATGAACCTAACAGTACAGAGTTTTTCAATAAAAAGTTTCCAACAAAGGTTTTTAGGATTCGGTAGTAGTGTGATTAGCCAGCAAAAACTTGGGTAATCTAAAAAGTAAATGAAAATTAGTTAAATATACAGCGTGCCTTCCAAAGTTTTTACCAAATGAGAAACTTTTTATTTATTTACTTTACGAAAAAAAATGCCCCTTTAAAAAAGTCCTGCTTGATAAGAAAATACATTTCCACAAAAATAATTGTATGTTGTATGTACAGGGTGGCTTAAAGAAGTCGTGTTACCAAATTAATATACACCGTATATCCTAGCTACGGCACAAAACTTTAAAGGGTGATTTTATGAAGAAAAGTTTCTATAAACATATGTCCGGAATTGCCTGAAATACAGGGCGTTAAAGTTAAAACAAAAATTGATATTTTATAAATATATCAAATACCCCTTAATCGACTGGGTTCAAATCAGATTAGAATCAGAGAAACATTTTAGTGTATTTGTTTAATGAAATCAAGAGCTTGTAAAGTTTTACCTAGATTAACTTTATTGGATCCAGTAGCGCCTCAGTGGGCACAACAGCCAATATTCTTAAGAAAAAAATTTCACCACTGGCTTTTTATGTAGTTTGTATATTTTTTCTATAAAGCAAATAAAAACACAAATTTTTAGTGTTGTACATTTTTTTGTATGTGGTTTCGTATTTAAGATATTTATAAAATACCGACTTTTAAAAAATAATTAACGCCTTGTATTTCAGAAGCGAAGCAACTCCGGACATATGGTTATAGACTCTTTTTTCATAAAATGACATAGGAAATCACCCTTTTAGTAAGTTTTCTACCCTAGTTAAAAATACTCATTTTTTTGGAATTTTCAATTGGAAACAAGTTTTTTTAGGCCACGCTGTACATCTAACCTACAAATATTTTTGTGAAAATGTATTTTCTTATTAAGCAGGTTTTTTATGAAGAAGGCACTTTTTTCAAGTTGTTAAATAAAAATTTTCTTATTTGGTAAGAACTTCCGAAAACACACTGTATAATATAAATAAAGTAATTATTACTTTATAGCCAAGTGGCAAGACTGTCTCTTATATGCATAAACTTGAAGGCACGTGTAATGCATCTGTCAAGGATATACCTAGTACAATTCTAAACTATGAAGTTACCCTACTTTAACGTCAAATTTTAAATTATCTACTAGAGAGTAAAAATTCTAATTTAATATAAACGTAAGTTTTACGGTAATTTGGACTAATAAACGGCGTAAAAAATAACTTTGAGATCAGTCAAGTAAGTTTTAATTTAAAAAATCAAGTTCTACTTAAAAATATTTAAATAATTTGCCAGTTAAATCCTTACCGGTTGAATTTTAAAAATAGATATCTCCTTTTTTAGAAATATTTCCAATTTGGCAGTTTGAAGCAAGGCAGTATTTACTTTATTTCACATTGAATACAATAAAAGATCCATTTTAATGCACATAATCATCAAAATATTGTCTTTTGACAATTTTTCGAACGTCGTTGTTAACCTAGCATAACACGTCAAATTTAGAAAAGTTAAAATTTAATAAAGATGCCCATGAAAGCTGTGTTGCAAAATGACATTTCGTAAATTCCTACTCAAAATGTAAAATGGATTATTTACTATGTTTTATACAAATAAATACATTTTAAACTTAGAAATTCTTGAAATTTTTAATGATTACACATATAAGAGAACGTAAGAGAAAAAGAAAATAACAAAAAAAAAACCGTGATAACCAGGTAACATTTTAATAGTTTAAATAGATTTAGGCTCTTTTTAATTACGCTTTAAAAGTCATAAATCCAAAAGTCATCATATCTGTGAAAAGAAATGGGATGAATTCCCTACATATTGATATATCTGGCAACACTGTTTCATCTTGGTTTCATTTGATCCCGATTAATATGAGCGCCCTCTAATGTTTTCTAATAGAAATGCTGTAATTTAAACCCGTTTTTTCAAAATAGTCCCGTTGTCGTTTACACACCTTCCTCTAGGTCACCATACACGGGACTTAAAAATTTGAAGATTTGGGGGAGAAGGAAAGACTTCCGCTGGCAGTAGGTTTCACAGTCCAGAAACTTTAGGGATAAAAGAACGAACGGGGCCTGTCCAGTTGGACCGTATAGGGATTCATACGTGCGGCACCACGAGTTTCTCTGTTGGAAGCTGCAAGAGGAGGGACTAAACTGGAAAATTCGTCGGAGCAAAAGCCGTAAAAGTATTTATAAAAGAGCAATAGATCTCCCACAGCTCGACGATGGGCAAGAGAAGGAAGTCTTTGAGTAAGTGAAGGATCATTAATAAAACGAACAGCTCTTCTTTGAATGGCATCAAGAATGCTGAGGATTGTAGGGGATGCCATTCCCCAGACATGAGAACAATATTCCAAAGAGGGTTGAATTTGGGATACATACAAAGCGTATAAATTGAAAGGAGAAGAAATCCAATCTTTTTTAAAGCCGCGGTGGCTATAGATACAATGTGTTTATGCCAGTTAAGGTTATTCTCAAATGTGACGCCCACACGGTTGAATGTGCCCCCGCTCTGCAAAACCTGGCCACTCATAAACAAAGGGTAAGTGTTTGATGATTGTTTTCGCGACAAAAACATGATTGTGTTTTAGATGCATTAAATTAAACGAGATTTTTGGCGCCCCAATCCAATATCAAATTGAGATCTTGTGAAAAAGGTATGTGCATCGCCCTGCGTTTGCTTTCCAAGTCGAGTTGAGAGATTGGTTTGAGAACCTAAAAACTGGAGTAAAGGGTACTACTGTCAGCATAACTATGAATGGAATTGGTTGTGGAAGAAAGAAGGTCGTTGATGTGAAGAAGAAACAAAGTTGGTGCTAGTACTGAACCCTGAGGTACTCCAGCATTAATTTCGTAAAAGCTTGAAGGGTGGCCATCAACAATGACTGATCCGTCAATTAGAAAGATAACTGGAGAGCCAAGAGCAGAGTTTAGTTGGAAGACCGTAGGAGGGAAGTTTATTGAGTATATGCGTCATGCCAGACCTGGTCAAAAGCTTTAGATATATCAAGAGCAACGATCTCGGACTCACCTAGATACTCAAGAGACTTGTTCCAGTTGTGTGAAACAAAGGAAAGAAGATCTGCTGTAGATCTCTTGTGACGAAATCTGTATTGCCTGTCATGTAAGATTTTATGTTTTTCTAAAAACCTAAGAATTTGCGAGTTAATGGATTTCTCCATTACTTTACAAAGCATTGAGAGGAGTGAAATAGGTCTATAGTTGAATAAAAGAGATTTAGATCCTTTCTTGGGAATAGGCTGGACACGTGCAGCTCTCCAGCTGTCTGGAAAAATACCCGTGTCATAAGAAATTTGAAAGAGCCTAGTTAAAATAGGTGCAGGTTCGGGAGCACTTTTTTTAAAACGATTGCTGGTATTCCATCTAGCTTAGGCGATTTCTTGGTGTTAAGAGAAAAAAGGATACGCTTAATGTGTTTTACCTTAAAAATAATATTGGGTATTTTATGAGGAACTGGAGGAATAGTTGGAATTGGATGATTGACAGGTGGATGAAGGGTTGAATTGGCAGCACATTGTTTAGCAAATAGTTCGGCCTTTTCTTTAGATGTAGAAATAATTTCATCTTCCAATGATAATGGTGGAAAAGAACTAGTACAGAAATTTCTACTGATATTTTTGGCAAAGGACCAGAAGGATTTGCTGCCATTTGAGCAAGAAAGTACCTTGTTTTTTATACGGTTATCAAAGGAGTCTCTATTATAGCTGATACGCGATACTATAGCTTATACATACATAGAATTTACTACATCAGCGATTCTTAACATTGATTTTTGCTAATTCTAAACACATCCTTTATGTCTTTTTAAAAATAGTCCTATCAGATTCTTGGGTGTAAAGACGACAACTCAATTCTGAGTTGCAGTTTTAAGTTCAGAAAACATTTCGGTTTTGTATTAAATAGAAGATGCTTTGTCTTTTCTTTAGACTGTCTCCTTTCCACGCATGTACTAAACTTACCTATAGACGTTTTAAACTAGCACGACATGTACAGATATTTCGTTATTCCTAGTTCCACTCCTGCCCATTATAATCTGCCGTACCCTTGTACTTCATTTATTTATCAACCCATTTGAAACACCTCCTAAATTGCAAAGCACAAAAAAATCGCGTGCGGATTTTTATAAACGAATTATGCGCATATTAAATTCATGATTCCAGGGCACATCAAAGGTGGTATGAGATGGTTTACACGCCTTACGCCTTGTAGCGCTCAACTTAATGCACATAGTATTTTAATATTGAGCCAGGTGGGGTCCCAAGAATTATTATTTGAAACAATCATTAGGCTTGAATAGACAATGAAATCCGTTATTGATTGGAAAACATGTTTGAATGTGTGTAAGGAAAAATAGTTTCGGGGAGTCCAATTATTTGTTACCTGTAACACTTTAGTCAACTTTATAAAACTTACTTGTGAATTTAAACCAGATATTTGGGATGTCAATACCTACTCCTATCTGCTTGCTAAATAAATTTTGTTTCGCCGCCAAATTTTAAGCGAAAATTCCATGCAATATTTTAAGACTAGAAGTTTATTCAGGTTTGCTAATTGCGATAAATAATTTAAGGGTTTAATTATAATATAAAAAATAAATTAACAAATTAACATGGGTACATTTTGTTTTCAATATACAGGGTGTTATACTTTTAAAAAACTGTTTTTTATTATTTCTTAAAATATTACATGACCGATGTTAATAAAATTTAGCTGTCTAATTTCTACCATTACTCCGCGACGTACCCAAAGGACCATTTGTTATAAAAAATGTACGCATCTAGCTTCCTTGCATGATTTAGACTTATTCTATTTAATTTAAGCAAATAAAAGTTTTTTTCTTAAATGTTTTTCTATATCTTGCTTAATTTTTAGAAAAAATAAAATTGCTGGCCCCTGGAAAGTTTATTATAATAACTTTTCTTTCTTGTTTAATTGTCGAAATCTTGGCTTCAAAGCTGTAACCGTAGTAAAAACGATCTCTGTTTTAAAGTGTTGCGAATTTTTGCATTTCCAACTGGGATACCCTTAAACTACAATAAATTTGCTAAAAAAATGCAAATATAATTTTTTATAGCTTAGATAATTTACTAAAACAAAACAATAAATAAAAATCTTTACCATTTTTTAATAAGAAAAATAAATAAATAGACATGTATTTGTCGCCTCCATTATATAAGACTAATAAAAAAATATTTTTTTTTGTTAAAACTCTTGCAATGCAAGCAAAATCGCAACAGAATAAACTATAAATTAATACCTGCAATTTGTTTATTTTATTAAGGTATATTTCAATGATGGGTGGACATACAAATCTATGATTTCAAGATATGATTATTTGGTCACTTTATTATTATTTTTACACAAAATGGGAAGCATGCTAAGAAAAAGATAATTAAGTTTTTTTCACTGATAGCTCCGGTGTGCGACACCTGGACAAAAACACGTACGCCTCTGATGGTTGTGTTTTTTTTATTTCTTTAAGTGAAGCAAGAAAAAATGCATTTTTTTAAATGTTTATTTTCTTTTAATATCTTGACTAGATTTTAACAAAACAAAAATAAATCCAGCTTATTTCATGCCCATGGATTAGACAAAATACATGGGGACATTTTCTGTTGGAATTTATTTAATATTTATTAATAACAATAGCATTAAATAGTAAATTAAATATATTTTTTCCTAATCAAGGAATTTGACTAAATTAGCTGGTATTTACTTTCTGTTCTTTCTTGTAGAATGCATGGTATGCAATAGGTGAATTTTAGCTTTATTTCTTTAGAACTAAGCAAAATTAAAAAAGAAATAAGAGACCAAAAAACTGTATGTTAACTTTCCTAACTCAAAGAAATTATAAAAACGCATAAAACTCTGAAAATTTTTGATGTCAAAGTATTCTTCTTATCTTTTTGACTATTTTTATCATCATTCATCATTATTATTTTTAATATTTTTACAATGGCAGTAGGGGGCCTGTTCAGCTTTAACTTTAAAATACTTACTTACTTAAATATATTTATATGTTTAAATTTATCAATACAATATTTTTTTTTCTTTTGGTATAAATTAGGTAAACTTATTGTAGATGAAGGCTATTCCAGTTGAAATTGCAAATATTTGGAATATTTCAAAACATACTACGTTTTTACTCTGGAAGAGCAACCTGTGGTTACTGTTTTGAAACTTATTTAGATTTTGGCGATTGGACAAGAAAAAAAGTTGTGATAAACTTAATTTTAAATGCTTTTAACATCCAAAATCCTTATGATCCGAAATTAAATAATACAATTGTAAATTATAATTATTATTTACAGTTTTTGTATATATAGTAAGCATATATACTACCGGGAGTCCAGTTATAAACTTAAATTCCCTTAACTTGTTGCTTTTTTATTCTACAAAATTAACAAAAATAGAGGGTGGCCATTTAAAAACGAAACAGAGCTAATTTTGGACACTCCAAGTTATTTAAGGAAAAACGCTTGAACCCTTTAATTTTTTATTTTAGGTGGAAACATTTTTTTTTGCCACTTTCACCCCTCAACTGCAACCGTCTAGCAAGCGTAAGATTTCCACTAAATTTTAAGTAACAAGACCTTTCTTTTTTTACCTTTCATGGATACTTTAGCTTATTATATTATAGATTTTTTTTTAATAGTTTAAAGGTTCCTTTTTCTTTTCAGGTTCCAGAGAAGCCGCGTTCACATATGCGATAAGCAGTGCTGGAGTGACTTTTGCAATCACAGCGGCATGCGCACGTGGTAACATTACGTCGTGTGGATGTCAAGGTCCATCTAGGTTGCGGGAACCTGCTCCTCATGGGTGGAAATGGGGAGGCTGTACTGTCGATATAGATTTTGGGACTAGATTTGCTAGAAAATTTATGGATGCAAGGGAATTTGAAGGGGATGAAAGGAGTTTAATGAATCTTCATAATAATAAAGCTGGAAGAAAGGTAGGCAATATAACATATAACTACAATAATACATTTAAACAGATCCATTTAGAAAAGCATTTTTTTTTTTTAATTTTTATTAAAACAGATCTAGTAAGGAATGAAAAAACTTCCTTCCCACGGTCTTTTAACTAAACTCTGTTCTTAGCTCTCTAGTTTTCTTTTTAATCGACGTACATATACCTATCAGCTATTGTGGATGGTCACTCTTTAAGGTTTAACCGAGGTATGCTCCAGGGTTCAGTACTGGCATTAACTTTGTTTTTTTTTACAATAACGACCTTCCCTCTTTAACAACCAATTCCATTCATACTTGTTAGACAGCTAACAAACAATCAGATTGTCTTTTAAAGATGCCGGTCAAATACAAAAATATAATTTAGTGTTGTTTAATGTTGATCAAGTATGAAAATTGCTGTTTGATGAAAACTTGGATTGATGATGTGTTTGACGAGCATATTTAAAGGTGTGCCGTTCGTGTTGTCCAATATCTTTATTTTTTTTTATTGACGTTATAAAGTGATCACTAACATGTCCGGGTTTAATAGGTAAAAAGCAAACAAACAAAATTTAACAGAACCTAATTGGACGTCTGTGGTTTCTGTTATAAATTTTAGTATTTGACAAAACATGTTTGATAAAAACTTTGATCGTTTACCAGCTCCTTTAGAATAACAACTATTTTATGTATCGATAGTACAATGTGTTTAAAGTATTTGATGAATTGTGAGTTATCTTTTTAATTACATTGTTTTGGAAAACATGTTTGAATGGGTGTAAGGAAAAAATAGTTTCGGGGAGTCCAATTATTTGTTACCTGTAAAACTTTAGTCAACTTTATAAAACTTACTTGTGAATTTGAACCAGATATTTGGGATGTCAGTACCTACTCCTATCTGCTTGCGAAATAAATTTTGTTTCGCCGCCAAATTTTAAGCGAAAATTCCATGCAATATTTTTAGACTAGAAGTTTATTCAGGTTTCCTAATGGCGATAAATAATAATTTAAGGGTTTAATTATAATATAAAAAATAAATTAAGAAATTAACATGGGTACATTTTGTTTTCAATATACAGGGTGTTATACTTTTAAAAAACTGTTTTTTATTATTTCTTAGAATATTACATGACCGATGTTAATAAAATTTAGCTGTCTAATTTCTACCATTACTCCGCGACGTACCCAAAGGACCATTTGCTATAAAAAATTTGACAAAACATGTTTGATAAAAACTTTGATCGTTTACCAGCTCCTTTAGAATAACAACTATTTTATGTATCGATAGTACAATGTGTTTAAAGTATTTGATGAATTGTGAGTTATCTTTTTAATTACATTGTTTTACTTGTATTCTCTATTCACACTTCTAAGTATAAACCATTTTACTTAATACATAAAAAGTTTTCAGGTAAATAAATGATTTATGCGGATGATGACTATTATTATCTTAAACCTATAGGCAAATTATTAATCATGTCATCGATTCCTTGCTTTTATCGACATTAATATAAGTAGATAATGTAAGGTTTGTTCTAACCTTGGTTTGAGAAAATAGGGAAAATAATGACATGCTTTTATCAAACAGTCACCAACGAAATAATATACCTGCTGCATACAGCATATGCAAATGAGCCGGTAATGATTGTTCTACATTCCCTAAAGAAACGTTTATGCCACATTTTCTTATAAATATACATAAATAAATCACTGATTGTTTCATTATTATAATGTTTAAATAATACGGTTCTTGACGCTTAAGGTGATCTTCTGTAGAAGCAACTGTCAAGAATGTTTAAGTAGTAACATTATACCTTTTATACTGTCTCTTAAGTATTGCCTACTTATCTCCGGTTACTGTTGTAAACCATACTTACTTATGTAGATTTATTGTAAACTTTTAAACAAAGTTGTTGGATGAATAAGAAAACCCTGTGAAGTTTTATAAATAATAAAAAAGCAACACGCACTTAAGACCGCTGGTATACGGAATGTCAAACATTTATAGTGGAGACCTAAAACACTTTTACACAGAACAAAATATCGAAATCGGGTAAAATTTGGGTAAAAGAATATCACTTAAACTGATTTTTGGCATAAATATAGTTTCGGTTACATAGCTTAGTGCGAAGGGGGCAATAGATACCTACTTTTTTTTAATGGAAAGGAGAGTGATGTTGCACATCGTTTTAAAGGCCCTTTGATTTCCTACTTAACGACACCTTTTCTGAAAATCAGCCTGGCCGTTTCAGAATTGCAAGTGTTAAAAAAAAAAGATTAAAGGGCCTTTAAAGTATGTTGCTAGGTGACCACCGTTTCCATAAAAAAGTTGACAGAACCTCCATGGCCCTAGGTTACAGGACCTCAAAAAGTTTTTATGACAAGGTGTAGTTCAAAAATACCTTTTTACCTCAGTTTTACTCGATCTCGATAACTTGTCCCATACAAAAAATAAAGACGGGAAAAGACTTAAAATTCTTACTTTATTATGTAAAGTTATATTTTTATTTAATACTATATTCATTAGTAATGACTGGGTAGTCAGGGCGTTTTAAAAGTTCATAATAGTAAGAAAATTTATATAATCTTTACCTATTCTCACATAATCATGAATGTTGCTTACTAGAACTGATTATATTATTAAATACTACCAATGAATACCTAATAAAGTTGTCTAGATAAAAGATAAATAAATTTAACAACTATTTAAAAATATACATTATCAAACCCTTATTAAATTAAAAGGATAATTACATAAATAAAATCAATTTATTAAAACATAAAACTTGTCCAAGATAGATTAATTAGTTAAAATTAGTTACTTTTTTGACACTAAATGAATTGTAGAAATAGTAAATTTGATTTTGCCCTTTGTATATTTTAGTTCTTTAATACATTTTTTAACGTTACCTTTATACCCACTCATATACAACGAGTCCAAGATAATAAGGGCCAGTATGGGCATTTTGGAAACGGTAAGAGATACGAAGTCGGTTAAATGAGAACAAAGTTGAGGTTTTATGTGCCTAATAATATGCTGTTTAGAAAGTTTTAAAATTCCGATCATTTTCGGAGATATCCGGATAAAAATCGAAAAATTAGAAATTTGTTTTATTTTTTCCTGGTCTTATTTAAAATCGGATTTTAAAATAAATTGCACTTCTGCATTGCCACTTTTTCTGCTCTATCCAACGGTGGTATTTTATTTGAACTACAACGTTTTGTTTTCGTAGGACCATCATCAACTTCATGTTTTTAAATACGGTCCTGATATTCTAATACCAAAATTTAAAAGCCGATTTTAATAAAATTTTAATGATATACCACATGTTGAGGTTTAATCTTAATACGGACCTGTATTTTTGGAAATTTATTAATAAATATTATTTTTACATCTTAATCAGGACCGTATTTAAGAATGTGAGTAAGTTATGTTGGGGGTTTCGTTAAATTATGCTTGGTTTAATAAAGTAATTTATCAAATTAAAGATAAATTACTTTATTAAACCAAGCATAATTTAACGAAAACCCCAACATAACTTACTCAATTTTAATATCGAAATTTCAAAGCCAATTTTATTTCAAATTCACAATATGGTTTAACTGTAATACGGCCCAATATTCTTTAAAATTCGGTAAAAATAGTAAGCTCTACATTAAAAAAACACTACTTTACTACTACGGAGTATCATGAAATAAATTTCATTACTTGCCCAGGGACTATATTTTGTGTTTTGTGTAATATAACGAAGCTACCAATGGCATACACCTAATTTTAATGACCCTGTATACTCTATCCAATATTGGTAAAGTTCTTTGTAATTTTTTCTTGTTTGTCATCCACAGTAAGTTTTACCTAGAGTGGTTATTATAACATAAAAAATACTATGCTATATTTATTTACATGAGGATTTTCTCTAAATGGTCGGTTATTACAATTTATTTAAATAGGTAATATTTTGTATTTTTATGTAATGCACTTTTTAGATAGTCAAAATGAACCTACTTCTAGAATGTAAGTGTCACGGAGTATCAGGAAGTTGTACAATGAAAACCTGTTGGAAAACGTTACCAACCTTTAGACAAATAGGAGACGCTTTAATGAAGAAATATTACAGAGCAAGGTAATTATTAAGTTATTATTTAATACATTAATTTGTTTAGGTATTTGAGCAATAGAAAACAGAAAATTTTTAAAAGCAGAAGTGTTATTTTTAGTAGGGGATCCAACGATGCTAAATGGGGATTTACAAAGCTTAGATGATAAGAAGAAAAAATGATATATATTGTAACCCCTTTTATCGGTGGGGAAACCAGCTATAGATTTTTAAATATGTCAAAAGAATACCGCTATTATTTTGGCTTGTGAAAGTCGATTGTATCATATCGAATTATATATTTTTCGTTATTTTTGAATTATATTCATTAAAATACAAAAAAAACAAATAGCCACGCTAAGGAATGTCAAAATGGCGTTTTTTTACAACTTTGTAGTCCTTCGCTTTCTTTACGTCTTTCTTAAATTGTCAGATTAGTGAAACATACACTATTTGGGATGTAGTTAGCTTACCCTATCTTAACCTGATGCCCTCGAAAATTGCTGATGGATATATAGGAATACCCTCATTAATAGCATATAATACAATGATAGTTTTTAATAATTTTTTCTAATCTTATGAATAATTTTTTTTATGTTTTTAATAAAATATCTAAAAGTAAAACTAATTTAGTTAAGTCTATTAACAAGAAAATATGCTAATGAATAAAATTCAGTTGCCAAATTTTTGTTTAATTTTTAGCAAATTTCATAAAAAATAAAAGACGTGTGCATGCCCAAAAATCCATGATATAGGTATTTATGTCGACAGTTTTAGCTTAGTGTTTAGATAAATAATAAATTAGGATTTAAATTTTTTATATATATATTTTTTTATTACCATAGTATAAATTAACTGGTTTATTATTAATTTTTGATATTATCCCTAAGAAACAACAAAAATAGTTTTAATAAAATAAAAACCATGTTGATTAGTTTTAAATTTCAGTCCAGTTGATCCAAAACCAAATATAAAAATAAATTAGTTTCTTTAAATGCTTTAAAAACAAAATTTTTTTTATTAAAAAAAAACCATGCAGATTATTTACAACAGTTAATTTTGTTCGATCCAATCGGTAAATTACTACTATCAATACTTAAATTGAAAGTTGCTTTTTAAATGTATCTTCTAAACAGGAATTTAAATAATATTTTTCTTTAAGTTCAAAAGTATGGCTAGGTTTTTCTAATATATATAATATTTTTGATTTAAACCAGGGGCGTAGCTACCGCCGTATTGTATCAGCCGTATCAATGATATTGGGCCCCCGGGCGTTAGAGGGGCCCAAATGTGTGTAAGCAAAAACTAGTGGTAGAAAACTCAAAATTTTGGTGGGTAAATTGGGATAGTAGGGCCCTTTTTTTTGATAGAAACGAGAAAAGCAATGCTGAAATTAAAAAAAAAAACATTGTTTTTAAACAGTAGGGACTCTTTTTTTTGGTCTTTAGTGGCCTCCTACCTCATTGTGATACGGGGCTTCTCCAAGACACGCCACTAATTTAAACCAACTTTGTATATTAAATATATAAATAATTATTATGAAGGAAACAGAGTTCTCTGTTTCCTGTATAATTTAAGGACGTGAACAAGGTACCAATAATTAGTATGATTTATTCAAACTTTTATAATATTTTTAGAGCATATTATTAGCTTATGCTGGAACTTTACAAGGATTTATAATTTTTGAGAAATACTTTTTTAGGGGGCGTCCACAAATTACCTCAGGCATTAAGGGGGTCAAATTAAATCTTACCCAATCTCACTGTGGGGGAGGGGGCTGTGCAAATATCAGGTATTTTTTTCCTCTAAAAACAGGTTCCTTCTCGAAAAATGTTGTATCCTGTGATGTAGTGTAACTTCTTTTGGTCGAAAAGTTAATTTTTGTTTAAGAAATTGTGCCTTCCTTTCATTTATATTTATTTGGCAGCGCTTCTAGAGCTCCGCCCTCTGTTTGTGAATCATAGTAATCATAGTAATATCGTAGTAATTACTGTATTGTATTGCAATGCAACGCACTAATACTACGAAGTAATTTTAAAAAATCTCACATGATATTGGGGGATGGGGTGGAAGGGGAAAATTAAAGCAAATATCACGAAACCTCACTAGAGAGGAAGGGAAAGTAACAAAATTGGAAAAAAAGCCTCACGTAATTTATAGACACTTCTTTACCAGTTAAGCTGTTTTTTCTTTATTGTTAGAAAATAAAAATTTAATATAATGTTTTTAAAGTGGTAAGACTATTTATAATAGGAACATAGGATGTAGCTACTTTGTAAACCCGAATAAATCTTCCTTTTTATTTTATTTTCTAGGCCTGTTGCCGCTATAGCTTCTATACCAAATCCTAGAAATCTAGATGCAAGAAAATCCAGAAAACAACATTTAGTTCTAACCAAAGGAAAAATACCCATAAAGAAAGCACCAAAAAAGTCCGAATTAGTGTTTTTACAAATGTCACCCAACTACTGTGAAAGGGATTTAACAGCTGGCAGTTTAGGAACTGTAGGGAGAAGTTGTAACAGGACATCAAGAGGTAATGTGATTTTTTTATATGTTATAATGAATCAGATATATTTCAACTTTAAGCTGCTTTCTGTATTATAAACACCCAACGGCAAATGAAATAGACGACACTTAAGCTTTTCTTGTATTACAACTAAAATAGCTATCTTGTGTATTTTTTAACTGAGTTTAAGTCCAAGAGTCAGGGCTGCCTAAAGCCTTACGCCGCGCCGGGCCCGGGTACAAGTAACAGTTACGGGTTATACCTGAATAAACAAAAAAAGTCACTGTAAAAAAGTTTAAGAACAAAAAAAAGTCATCACTTCCTCCCAAAGTATATCATTTACATAAGTACATAAAAAGTTGAAAAGCAATTTTAATAATGTAACGTATTTTTTTTGTATTTTAATGAATATTTTTGTTTAGGACCAAAAACGAATCATAAATAACGATAGAAATCTGCCAAACAAATTTTATTAAAATTAAACAACTTTGACATTTTTTTAGGTACAGATGGCTGTGACCTGATGTGCTGTGGTAGAGGGTACAACACTCACCAGTTTATCAAAACAACCCAATGCAACTGCAAGTTCCACTGGTGTTGTAGAGTTGAATGTGATACCTGTAGTGAAAAAACTGAGGAGTATACTTGCAAATAATTTAGTCTAAAAATTAATTTATTTAATGAACTTTTAGTGACTTACTTATTTACGGTGTAGCAAAGAGCTTTATATACAATTGTAGTTTCTATTACAGAATTTTGGTCTATAAAAGTACTTTTTAATTGCACAGTGATTTAAGTTATTTTTGTAGTAAAAAAACAAAATAAAACTTTTGAAGAGCTATATTAATACAAAAATACCGTTAAAATATTTCTAAATTAAATTTAAATTTTAACAATATGTAGGATGTAGGTACTTTAAACCTAAACAAAAATAGAAAAAAGTAATAATTTATAAAATGTCTACTATGCAATATTAAAAATGTAAATAACTATTTTTATGATGTAATATGTTTTGATAGTCAAAGATAATTTTAAAAGCCTTAAAGTCAAAGGAAAAAAGTATACAGCATGTCTTCGGTTCTTACCAAATGAAAAACTATTTTATTATTGACTTTACAGAAATCGTGCCTGTTTATAAAAAGTCCTGCTTGATAAGAAAATATATTTCTACAAAAATAACTGTATGTTGAATGTACAGGTGGCTTAAAAAAGGTTTTTTAACTACGGTACGAAACTTTAACAATTGATTTCTTATGTCATTTTATGAAGAATAGTTCCTATAAACATATGTCCTAAGTTGCTTTGTTTCTGAATAACAGGGCGTTAAAATTTTTAAAAAAGTCGGTAGTTTATAAGTATTGTAAATCCCTTAAACCATTTTGGTCAAAATTTGGTACGTTTATTTGATGCGCTTGTAAAGCTCTAACTTATTCATTTTATTGGGTACAGTGGCGTCTCAGTGGGCATCACACCCAATATTATTGAAAGAAAAATGTACGCCACTGGCTTTTTATGTAGTTTTTATATCATTTTTTCCCATGAAGCCACTAAAAATGCAACTTTTTAGTGTCATATTTTTCGTATTTGGTTTCGTATTTAGGATATTTATAAAATACCGAAAAAAAATAAATGCCCTCTATCCGACGAAGCAACTCCGTACCTACATATGTTTATAGGAACTTTTTTCATTAAATGAGGTAAAAAATTACCCTTTATAGGTTCGTACCGTAGTTGGGAAATAACCTGTATTTAAATTTAGAAACAAGTCTTTTTAGGCCACCGTGTACATCCATGTACAAATATTATTGTGGAAATAACCCATCAAGCAGGACTTTTTACGAAGAGGCACTTTCTTTCGTAAAGTTAATAATTAAAAAGTTTCCATTAAGTAAGAACTCCCGAAGGCGCCTGTAAAAGGATTTTTTTAATGTGTGACCGTAAGTGCTGAATAATATTTCCCACTTTTTACATACTCTATGATATTACGTGTATAACCTGTTCATCTTTTAAAATAACATATTACCCTTTATTATTGGACCAGGTAAATAGAACTAAGAAAATTAAAAATAACTAGTAACTTATAGAAATCTACAGGAACAACATGAAAAATATGGTAATATGCCCTATTACTGTTACCAATCATCAGGCCCAAAAATTATTTATTATTTAATTAAGTTTGGATAAAAACATCTTTTAGTCGTGACTAAATTCACAAACTCCAGGGGCCTGATTTTCGACTAAGGGGTTAGAAAATTCTAATAAAAAGGATGTAAAATTTCTCTCTTGTTTACCTTTTTTATAACCATTTATAACTAGGGAATTTAAAAAGAGGAAGAAACATTTTCTATTGGAAAGCTTTCTATTCTTTTTACCGTCAAAAATGGTCGTGTATGTCGTATGTTCGGTTTTATAAAAAAATCTGTTATATAGCAAAACGCATTGCTAAGAGCAAACATTCTCAAGGTGTTTATACCTCTAATTAAAATTTCAAAACTTTTCTTGTTTTGTTTTACGTCAAGTGTATACAGATAGGTCCACGCTACTAGAAACATAGACAGGTAACTGATGAATTTACTACTCTTCGCTTCGATACTTACCACGTATGGCTGCTGCAAGAAAACAAATAATATTTTATTTCAAAATTAAGTCTTTAAAAACATTCCTCATTTATCGCATTGTTTAGTGAATGTGAGTTAATTTAAATACATTTTCCTATGTTTCTACTACAGTGGATCGTATTATTTACTATAAGTGTATAAATATTACTGTATAGAACAAAACAAAATTAGGTTAGCTCTGGTTAGTGTTTGACATTACTTAACATGTCGCAATTTTTATGATAAATAAGTAGATATATGTCTGCCCTAGTTAAAACATATTTAAGTCTTCTTAACTGTACGCTTTATTACAAACGATAAGCAAATAATGTATCAACAAAATCACAGACGCTTTAACCCCATTGTCATTTTACTAGAATGCCATATCTGCATTATTCGAATTTCGAGGATACCTATAAAAAGAATTAAGTTGATTAGTTTACTTAAGTCAAATATTTGTGACCACAAATATATTTGGAAAAACTGTAACGCAAATATTTTTGGCATTTTTTAAAAATGAAAACGTGATAAACAAATCGTTTTCTTAAAACAACATTTTTGTACATACGGCTCTCTTTGCTACAACGGTAGTGTTACATTTACCTTTTTAACTAGCTAGTTAATTATGATGTCTCTCTTTGCAAAAATAATAAATAGTTTGTAAATAGTAAAAGTCGTAGAAACAAGAAATTCTAATAAATTATTTATGCTAAATGACAAACTTAAGATGTAATTATCATTAATAGTGTTAATAGTCAATGTAAATATATATGTATAAACAAAAACTCAGATAATCTATGCAATAATTAGTGTAATTAGGTCTCGTTCTGTGCTTTAATTAACCTAAAATTATAATACACGTCGATGAAGAATCTCATTACATTATATTATTTATTTAAATTGTTTGTAATTATGAATTCTGTCTGTTTAAATAAATGTTTATTTTATTAATTATAAAAATTTGTGTCTTTATATTAATATTTAAGGAGCGTATTTTTAATATTTTAGGTGAATTGCATGGTTAAAATAAGTTTGGAATTTAGGGTTAAATACATTTTTAAAGTTTTACTTAACTTGTGAATATGCAATAATATATCTTTAACTACACTAATGGAAAAAATTAAAGAATACGAAAAAAGTCCAGGTTTTTTGACGTTTTTTAAGTGGCTGTATTTCTTCTAAAAATGATCGTACCCAAATTTTTAAAAAGTATTTAAAGACTTAAAGTTTTTAGTTTTAAGATCCTACGGTAAAAACCTTTCAAGCAAGGTGTACCGGTCAATTCTAATGAATACCGAAAAGAATTTTTTTGAAATTTTTTCTTTTGGTCTAAAAGCTATGATTTTTTGAAAAAACAAATGTTTCTTTTATTTTTTACGGTAATTTGAAAATCAAGAAAAAGAGGTTTTTTGTGGCTTTTGGATCATCAGGCGCTAAACTAAAAATATTAAGAATACCAGTAATGTTAAATGTTCTTTTACAGTTTAATATCCCTACAAAACCCCACAAAGTGTCGATTTAATCCGTCAAGCCGTTTTTTTGTTTTAGGTGATCGAATTTTTGAAAATGAATTAAAGGATTACGATTTTCATTTTCAATGATTATAATTTTTAACCCAATGCAAGAAAATGTTTTAAAATTTTTTATGCATTTAGATTCATAAAAGTGTCTTATTTAGAGGGAAAATTTAAAAAATAGAGAAAGATTACAAAAATTTTTTTTTAAAAATTTCGAATTTTTTATATTTTTTAATACCTCTTACTCTACTTTTATTTAGGATGCATTGTTTTTATTTTTTTTATAAAATTAAAGGTTTTTATCAATAAACTTGCATGAAAGACCTAAAATGTTTATTTAAATTTTGTTAAAGAATATGATCATTTAAAGTAAAAATCGTTATTCATTAACTCTATTTCGGCTTGATGGATTGATTTGAAACTTTGTAAGGATTTTGTAGGCATATTGGACTGTAACAGGCACACTTAAAATTTCGTTTAAGTTTTTCGGTATTTTTAATTTAGCGCCTGATTATGCCAAAAGCAACAAAAAAATTTTTTTTTCTTTATTTTTTAAATTAATGAAAGATTTTTTTATATAAAACCAAGGGCGACTTTTGTGGAGTATTTATTTAAGATTTTAAAACCCTTCCTAATTTTCTAGTACAATCAGCGGTTGTTTAAATATTAATGGTTAAAGACATAAACATCCTTTTCCGTTAAAAGTTCAATATTTCAGCGAGAAGTGGTCTTATCAAACTTTAATGAAAAATTAAGCTGAATGACCAAGATATCCGATCCATATAGTGGTTAAGTTGGAAAACATTTTCCAAGTGTTCAGACCAAAAAAAATCGAAAAAATATTTTCCGTATTCATTGGTATTGCGCGGTACACGTAGCTTAAAAATGTTTTTCACCGTAGGATCTTAAAACTAGATACCTACTTTAAAGTTAAAATGCTTTTTTTTATTTTTATTGCGATAAATTTTAAGCAAAATACAGCCACTTGAAAAACGTCAAAAAATTTTTTTTCTTTTAATTTTTTTCACTTTTGTATACAGTGCTCTTCTGAATTAACGAACTCTCCCTTTCCTAGATTTTTGATTCGTTTGGTATATTTTCATAAAAATTTAAAGACTTCAGTAGGACAACATAAACCAAAATTTAGGCAAAAATTGACAGATATAAATGTCAAATTCAGAGTTGGGCTCCATTAAAAAAAAATGGAAAGAAGGGGTCTTGTTGCATATCATTTGAAATCTCCTATCGAGTACTTTATAATTTCAGAAAAAAAGTCCATACCTTTACGTACTACGAAATGGCAGTACTTTGAAAATTACCTGAATACCGGAGTAAGATGGCTATATTTCCGAAACTAATAAAGTCAGGTATACCAAGTCTGGTATTTCTTAAAGATCATTTTAATAGTGTTATAATATAGAGGGTGCGTCATAAAAAAATTATACTTTTTGTTCTACCCTGTATATTATTACCAACATCGCCATTAAATTTCCTTAAAAGAGCTTTAAGAAAATAGCACAATATGAATATTAAACTTTATTAGTTTTGAAAATACGGCCATCCATATCAGCTATTTAGGGAATTACCTCCATTTTGTAGTAGGTCAAGATATGCACTTTATATTTTGGGGTTATAAAGTACTCGTCAGGAGCTTTTAAATGATGTCTCACAAAATCTTCCTTTTCTTTTAATTTTATTTTTCAAAATGACGGCCAACTCCCAGTTTGACATTTATATCTGTCATTTCTTGCCTATAATTTGGTTTATGCTGTCTTACAAAAGTCCTTAAATTTTTATAAAAATACCAAACAACTTAAAAGTTAGAAGGGGTTCCTGAATTTGGACAAGCACTGTATAAATACACTTTTGGACAAAAAAACACAAATTTGAAGAAACAAAATTTTGTTCAATTTTATTTTTAAATACCTTTTGGGTTTTTTGACCGATTTTAATTATCGTTTCCATTCAATTGTAGCTACTTTGACCAAGATAATTATTTAATATGGGGATTGCAAAGTTTTTATAGGATTAGTTGTAATACAGGGAAAAGCCAAATGTTCCATTTTCACCCAAATTTTTGAAAAAATTTAAGGTCATAATTTTTTACCAGAGTATTGGATTTTAAAGCCTTATCTTTTATTACCATTTTCTTTTTTATTTATATCAGTATCTCTATTCTAAAAAAAATACAAATTTTTAAATAGGACAATGAAATTTGTGTATCGGGTGTCAAGTTATAATTTTAAATCCAACTAAAATTTTTATTTTTGACAAACAAAACAAAAAATATATAAATATTCGTTTGTTAAGTTGGTTTCGTAGTTTTTAAATTATTAATCAGATTTTCGGTATATCCTAAGATATGCAGGGTACGACAAAAAGGTATAATTAAAAAAAAACCTTGTATTATCACCAGTAAAAGGATAATTTAAAGACCTTTAAAATATTACTGCATTTGTTATAGTAATCTTAATAAGTTTTCGACCATCCAAATTTTAAGTTTCTTCAGTATGTTTGCAATATGGGGTATATTACGACCCAATAAAATAGCAGTGTTTTCTTAAAAAAAATATTTCTTTTAGAATAAAGATACCGATATAAATAAAAAATAAGAAATGTTAGGAAAAGATGGGGCTTTAAAATTTAAGATACTGGTAAAAATTGTGATGGTAAGTTATTCCACAGGGTGTACGAAAATTTGAGTAAAAAACCATTTGAGTCTTCTCCGTATAAAACATAATCCTAAATTTTAAATCGAGAAAAAGAAGATAAACTCTATCTATTACCCGTGAGTGCGGTATTTAATGAGGGTAAAAAATATTTTAATTGTTATGCGTTTAAAGTTTTACAAATTAAATAAAGCAGTTTAATAAACATTTTGACGTCTTGGATGTATATTAAAACGCCAAAATGTCTCTTGGTTCAATATACGTCACAATACATGACGTGTCCTAATATCGAGATGGTGTCATGTAATGTGACAAAATATCAAAATCTTTGGCATGCAGCACAGCATAGCAAAGCTATTAAATAATATATTTTGTGTTTTAAATATTTTCATAAACAAAACAGAATAATTTGGATTTACTTTGATGCTTTGATATTGTGTAAGAATATACAGTTTTCCAATTTGTAATTTCATAGGAACAATAGTGTTTTCGTATAGGTACCCTTTCGTACAGGGGTTACCAACTGGCGGACCGCAAAAATAGTTTATGCGGACCTTGTTGAGTACGAAACACACATTTTTTCCGGATTCCGATTTTTAGGAATTAATCCGTATCTGAAATGTTTAGGTATTTTCCATCTTTCTATTATAATGTAATTAAATCACAATTTTTGTTAAACTTGACACATATTGACTGTTACACTTCTACTTAAACATATTTTCTTAAGCCGCTTTTATCTAGCAGTATAAATGTACTAACTGTTTTTTTCGAAGATCTGTTTTACACTTAAGAAAAAAGAGGTTAAACTTAGAGAATTGTATTACAGCATAAAAAGAAATGCAGCAATACAAAAAGTAAGTATATCTTATATTGTTTTTGGCAGTAAAAATCAGAATGACTCAATAATATTATTTAATACTGCCTTCACCATACTATCAAGAATAACGAGCTTTTCGGCTAAAGCGTAGGTTTCGTGAAATTTGTGAAAAAATTTATCATGGTACCTTTAAAAAAATAATATTTTTTTTGTTTAGGTAAACGTGCCTTCATAAATAGCGTTTTGCGTAATAATCTTTAAAGGTAAATTCAGTGGCGTACCTTGAGATATCGGGGCCCGGGGCGGATAGCAAAGTTGAGGCACCTTATCATTTTTTAAACAAATTTCTGACAAATTGGAAAAAGTCGTCCATTTTTCTCAAAGAGACCACTTAATATTATCCCCCTTACAACATAAAATGGTATACTTTTGTAAGGTCGGGGACCCTTTTTCCTATTTTCCCAGTTGAAAACAGTTTTGGCAAGCAAAAAACAGGTCCTCACCCTCCAACTAAACATGATATACTTAACCAAGATTGGGACTCCCTCTTTGTATTTTGGTACTAAAACAATAACAAAAAGCCCTCACAACAACTCTCCTAAGGCCTAATAGGTACCTTATTTTGTATGAGGACCCCCATTTGGGGCCCCCACTAACTCTTGGCTCAGGGCAGCCGCCCCTCTTCGCCTCACCCTCGGTACGCTAGTGGATAAATTTGCTAGGTTTTATATTTTTTGACCTCGGCTGTACAGGGTGTCTGCAAATTAATGGTACACAAAAAAAACACAGATTTCTTATGTCAAAATATAAAGATTTAACCAAACATACCTATCACCAAAACTTGATAATAAGGAAGATACAGGGTGTCAAAGTGAAAAAGAATTTAAAATTTTTTACGAGAGTTTTTGTAATGTTTTGAATATTTTAGTGAAACTCGGAATCTAGGGGTTTCTTGACATGAGCTATTCAGATCTAATATTAATTTTTATTTGTAAACAAGGGGGGCTAACTACACTATTTAAATTTCTCTAAAATGTCCCAATTTTATTTGTGCTACTCTGTATGTACCATCTAAGTAAACAAGTAAACACCCCTATGCTTTTACACAAAAAAGTATACCTTGTAAGTATAGCTCTAAACAACCGTTTTCAAGATATTTGTATTTAAGTGGTTTCATGCAACCAAGAAGTATTTGGAAAAATACATTAAATCAATCGTTTATCATGAGGCAGTTGTAGATATGACTAATATCAAAGACAATTATAGTTGCTAATACGATGTTTTTAAAGGCACTTTTTCGTTGCATTAAACTACTTAAATTTAAATATCTTGAAAATGGTTACTCAGAGCCATTTTTACAAAGTATACCTTTTTGTGTAGAAAGCATTGGAGAGCTTCCTGCTTTACTTGGATGGTACCTACAGTGTAGCACAAAAAAGTTAGGACGTTTAAAAAATAATAATAATAGTGCAGTCAGCCCCCTATGGTTTACACATAAAAATTAATATTAGATCTGAATAGCTCATGTCAAAAACCCCAAATACCAAGTTTCATTAAAATATAAATATTCCAAACGTATGAAAATAAATTATAAATATATTTTTTTTTACTTTGAGACCCTGTATCTTTCTTATAATAAACTTTTGAATATAGGTATGTGTTGGTTAATCTTTATATTTTGGCATAAGGAATCTGTGGGTTTTCTGTGTACCATTGATTAGCGGACACCTTGTACAGTGCATTTCTATTAAAACAACACACCCCTTATAATTCCGTTATTTGCACAGTTATAAAAAAATGATAAGATACGTTAATTTATTTTAAGGAGACATTTTTGTGTCAAAATTTACTTGTTCTTCTCACCAACACAAACGTCAAAAGTTCAAGTAGGAAAGGGGGCCAAGTGGTACTTATCTTAAAGATTTTCAAATTCTCTCTTCAACAGAACTTATTTAAGATCAGTTCTGTAGTTTCTCAGAAAATGTATCCTAAATACCTCATTAGCCCCTGTAACTCTTTTATTTTTAAAAGATCACTGCAACCCATTGACCAATCATGACCAATTTGTGACCAATCGATATCAAGTCAAATGAGCTCCTAACTTCAGTATTGAGGTGCTAAATATACTTCTGTAAAAACTAATAAATTTAAACTAACTTAACTTAATTCTATTTTACTGCTGACCAACTATGTGACCTAATGACTAATCGTGACCAATTCGTGACCCAGTGTTACAGCATGAAACGACCTCCGAATGTTGATGTTGACGTGCTAAATACACATGGTGCCCCTATACAAGATACAAAAATAAACTTAAAATAAAAATTGGTTATTTGGATACACTATTTTTATTGACAGTGTGTTAACAAACAAGGTGTCTCAAAAAATACATTACAAAAAATGTTAGTTCTTTTCATTGAACGCTCTGTATATTTAAACAAATTTTAACTCTGTATTAAATTCTACATCAAAAATATATAATACACTATACATCAATAATTGCTGGTTTTTGAGATATCAACAGTATGCTGATGTACTTGTTAATGATTAAAAGATAGGAATTAAAACAATGTTTTTGTTTTAATAATTTTTAAATAATTCTGTTACTATCAGAGTGACAAATAATATAACATGTAATTAATAAACTGCCATTAAAGAACTACTGTCAATTTAGTTTATTTTAGACACATATTTATTTTATTTCATTTAAAAACAGCAATACCTTAATTATTATGACTGGTTTTTAGGTTATTCCAGTAAATATGTATCTAAAATAAACTAAATAGCTGACTAACCTATTAGGGGTTTTTACAATAAATGGTTAATGACATGTAATTATATTATTTGTCACTCTGACAGTGACAGAATTATGTAAATATAATTAAAACCAAAATATTATTTTCTTTCTTAACTTTTACTCGTTAATATGTGTATATCAGCATACTAGGTAGCTTTCCAGTGACGAAAATTTTTGTGCTCCAGGGCTTGAAGCTCTTGATCTGCTATAAAAAGTTAGTCACTGGAACGCATTCTTAGACAAGGAAAGAGAGATAAATTTAAGAAATTTTAAAAATTTGTTTTTTTTTTACCTTTCTTGGCTTTATAATAATAATTTATTTTTAATATCTAATTCCATTTTAAAACAAATAATTTTAAAAATCCATCCTTAACCATAAAAAGACGTTTGAAGCATAAAAACAAAAGGGAAACGAAAAACGGAGTATCTCAGGTGCATAACACTTTCCGTTACTGAAACGCCATAAAGTATAACGAAATGCTCCTGAGCTGCTCGGGAGCGCTCTATTTGCGTCACTGGAAAGCCACTCAGGTTGATATCTTAGAAACCGGCAATTATTGACGTATAGTGTGCTAAACATTTTTTAATGTAAAATTTTATACAGAGTCAAAATTTGTTATTATATACAGGGTGTTTCATTAAAAAACCTACCCAACAAACACTATTTGCCGGCAATATACATTTTTCATATTGGCATTGATGGTTAGCTGCTGGCAATTGGTGCCAATATTATGCCAACATCTAATACGCAGTCAACCCTAAATAAACACTTAATTGCCAATAAATTTTACATGCAGGCAAATTGCCGGCAAGCATACAAAAATGGCGGCATACCAATCCTGATTAACGCAATTTTTTGTTGTTAATACGTTTCAAAACATTAGATTTTCTTGTTAAACGGTGAAGTCATGTACGTCGCGTATTTAACCGTGTTTGAATACATCCCGGACAATGGTTAAAAACAATATAGTTATCTTTGTCGGGCGGGTGTATGCATCGTACTCATTAAAAACTTTGTTTTGGTCATTTTTCGTAAACATTTTACATGGCAAGTGAAAAATGTTTATATTTGGTATAAACAAAAGTACTTATTAATCATAAAAATAAAAATCATAATTATAACCTAAAAGTTTATTGAGCTGTAACGCAACGGTTTAAAAACATACATTTTTTTGATCCTCATTTTATATTGTAATTTTTAAATACGGTTTGAACCAGTGAGATGAATACGGTTAGCAAGAAAACACTCTATTGTCAATAAATTTTACATGCAGGCGAATTGCCGGCAAACATACAAACATGGCGGCATACCAATCCTGATTAAATAAAGCATGCCTTTTTGTTGCAGGGGAATAATTATTGGATTTTTGAAGGCAAACCGCACGCATATTCAGACTTTTCAAACCATATTATTAACATTGGTATTTAACTAACATTAGAGCAATTTTTTTGATATGTTTTATTTATAATGGCAGCTAAACAACATTATTTTATGTTTTTTACATAATTTAAAGAAAATGGCTTTTTATAACATTTTATTCTTACAAATCATCCAAGTAAAAATTAAGTCAAACAAAATGTTTATTATGTATTTTTGGGAGAATAAAAATAAAATGATGGTAAAATTAGCTAGGTTAATTCCCGTTTAGCCAAAATACAAGATTTGACGATTTTGACTGATGAAGAAAAATTGCTTTTGTTTGACCGCTTTGTGCAATTGTTTTCAACGTGGTTTTCTAGCTTTTTGGTTTCTTTTTAAAGAAAAGAGTTTTTAGTAGACACAATTAGGTGTATTCATTGCCCAATTAGTGTGTGTTGTGCGATTAATTGGTGATGGCTAGTCGAGAAGGCGAGTTATTTAAGTAGACTGACTGTTAGGAGCTGTAAACATTTTGTTTAAAACCTTTTAAGTTTGTAGTTACTTAAAAAAATATATAAAATTAGGTAGGGGTTGCCTTATTAAAAGTTTTAAAGACGTGTTAATAAAAATATTATATATATTTAATATTTTTTTTGGCATTTAACTGCTTTAAAATATTTCTCCTATGTTTTGGATCTGGAAATTGAGTGTAATAAGTGTCGCTTAAATAATTACTATTTTAAAGCGTTTAGTAAGTATTCTTTGATGTACTATTTTTTTTTAATTTTATTACATACCTTTAATTTTTTGGTTTATTGTTGGTATAAAAATTTATAATATGTAACTTTTGTAATGATAAAGTTTTCCTGCCTTTTTTCTAATTTTTGCGATTACAAAATTCTAAATATGTTATTTAACTTTTGGGACATTCAACTTATAAAATTTGTAATACTTATTTAATGATAAATGCCATTATCCTGAACGCATTTTTTCATCATAACTTATTAATGATGGATGCCATCACAGTATCTGCAACACGTGGCCCAAAAACGGCCAATTGCCCACTTTCGTGTCTTTTGTTATCTTTTTGCCAATAACTTATTAATGATGCATGCCATCATCCTAAACGCATTTTTTGGCATAACTTATTAATGATGGATGACATCATCCTAAATGCATTTTTTCATCATCACTTATTAATGACGGATGCCATCACATTATCTGCAAGACGAGGCCCAATAACGGCCAATTGCCCACTTTTGTGTCTTTTTGAAACCTTTTTGCCAATGCCTTGCCATTAAAGAGTGTTGGCAATGCCAGTAAATTAAATGTACGCACATGACCGGCAAAAAATGTTGTATGGGTTTTTGCTATCAAAATGTCTGTTTTTGAGACATCTTGTATATAAACTGATACTGTCAATAAAAAGAGTGTATCCAAATACACATTATTATATTTTAGGTTTATTTTTGCCTCTTGTCCAATGGCAAAGTTTTTTCGTTTATAAATAGAGTTGGGACACCCTGTATTTATTTAGCAGTTAGTGAAATTTTAAACTCTATATTTATTCCAGTATCTTTGACCAAATAATAAGAACCTAAGACTAATTCTCTAATTGGAACTGGTATTCAGAATTTGTTTTAAAATCTAAAATTTTAGTTTAGCCGCTCACAAAATTTTCTTGTCCTTGAATGTTTTCATTTAATAGAACTCCTTTAATCTTGCTGACCAATTAACCAATCATACTGACCAATGTTGACCACTTTGTGACCATGATTGTGCCATGTATGACTAATCTGAAGCGCTTAAAATTTTTCGATGACCTTGATATTTTAAACACGCTGTAAATGTTGGTGTATGGATGACCAATTTGTCCCACTTAGTAATTATTTATGACTACCCACATAACATTTTTTGCCGGCCATGTACATTTAATTTACTGGCATTGCCAACACTCTTTAATGGCAAGGCATTGGCAAAAGGTATCAAAAAGGCACAAAAGTGGGCAATTGGCCGTTATTGGGCCACGTGTTGCAGATAATGTGATGGCATCCGTCATTAATAAGTTATGATGAAAAAATGCTTTTAGGATGATGGCATTTATCATTAAATAGGTATTGCAAGTTTTATAAGTTGAATCTCCCAAAAGTTAAAGAACATATTTAGAATTTTGTAAAAATATATAAGTATGGCGCCATTTTTGTATGCTTGCCGGCAATTCGCCTGCATGTAAAATTTATTGCCAATTGAGTGTTTATTTAGAGTTGACTTTTTAATGCGTATCAGATGTTAACATAATATTGCCACCAATTGCCAATGCTTTACCATCAATGCCAACATGAAAAATGTATATTGCCCGCAAATAGTGTTTGCTGGGTATTTCGTCACCAATTTAAAGCTGTTTATCAAACCTCAAATTTCACATTTTATGGGCCGCTTAGCTAAATGGGACAGTGTATTTTTGGTAAGTTTATTCATTTCTTGTCCGTAAATATGTATAGGCTTAAATTCATGTGCGACAAAAGCCAAACAAACTTCTTCCCATTAATAAATCATAATCCACTAACACGCTTTTTATGATTTTTCCGCCTATTATAAAAAGTGATCAATACCAACATAATATGTTTTATAACAATATTTCCCCCGTTCTACGCTAGTGAAACGGTCGCACGCGCTCTGTGATATTGTACGATATTACACCCACACAAGCACACCATTACTCATTATTTTAGCGTCCTTTAACCTTTGAAATAAAATCCCATTGGCCGACTTAATGTCCATTCAAAGTCGGCTGGAATTTTATTTAAAAAATACGTTTTACTCATTTTTATCAAAAAAAGCTATGAAAAAATACGCTATCAAATTAGTCAAAAATTTTATTCGAACAAAGCGCATTTTTTTTAATAAATGAGCTTTTCTAATGAGTGAAAAAATAAATAAGCATATTTTTGTAAATTATTTTAAAAATAAAAGTTTATAATCTGTGGGTGACAAAAAAATGTTAATTCACGATTTAGAAAAAAATTCTTAAAGATTTTACAGTGTGTCCCAGGATAGGTGTTACAAAAGTAAAAAATAACCAAAAATTCTTCAATTTTAAAATCAAAATTTTGTAAAAACTTTTCATATGATTTAAAGTTAAAGCCAGGTACAGACTTGGATACAATCGGACAACTTTGTCGGCCGACTGTAGCTTGTTCAAAAAAAAATTCAGTAACAAAGTTGGACAACATTTGCAGATACAAGTGTTTCGCGTCCACACTAGTTTTAAAGCTCGTACAAACGTGCTGATGTTTTCCATATTAAATGGAAAACAGGCGACTTGCCGATTTCTTGGATGAAAACGCCTACCGATGTTGCCATGGCGTTTGCAGCAAGTCGGCCGACCGATGTGCAACATTCAAGATACAGTCGGCCAACAAATGTTTTCGCCGATTGTATCCAAGTCTGTACGTGGCTTAACAAATACAAAATTTTACACCAATTGATATTATACAGGGCTAGTTGTACCTTAAAATATGAAAAATGCCCAGAAACTAACTTTTATTTCGTAAAATAAAACAAAATTGTTTAAGTACATGTTATAGAGAATTGAATTGTACGTCAAAATTTAAAGTTAAAGTATAAGAGTTAATAAAATTTAATTGTCAATTTTGTTATTACAACTTAAATAATATGCAAGAGGAGCAAAATTTAAAAAAATGAATAATTTTAAATATTTTTTTCAATTCGATGCCTTAAGCCAAGTATTTTAAAAACTAATAATACATAACGTAAAAAATTGACAAAAATATTTCTAAAACTTTAAATTTTGATATAAAATTTAATTCTTAAATTAAATTAATTTTCTCCCATTTTTAAAAATAAAGGTACTTTACTCCTGGCCCGTTTTCATATCAAGTTATAACTCACCCTGTATATTATCAATAGGAGTAAAATTTTGTATTTATTAGTTTTGGACTATGCGACCAGTTTTCCCAAAAGGAAGTTTAAAAATTTCATAATTTTTGGTCCATTTGTCCTCTTGTAACACCTATCCTGGGACACACACAGTATTATATCCTTTAATTATTATTATAATTATACAGCTTATAAAATAAAGCATGTGGTTTTAATTTTTTTAATTGATCATTATTAGACATCTTTGTTGAGTACTTGCCTAGAGGGAACCGCTTTGGTCCTAGTCCAACCTTACGTCCTTAATTTTAAATAAAACGCTTTTTGGATACCCTATTTTTTATACCTATATTAAAATTAAAATTACTGTTAACTAATTTAAAAACGATATTAATATTTTCCTATATCTACAGCTCTAACCTATAGGCACATACTTGGTGCCGCAAATAAAATGAAGATTATATATACTATATATATATATATATATATATATATATATATATATAAATAATAATAATAATAGAAGTAATGTTCTTGAGCCTTAGAATAAGCAATTTAATAAAGTTTTAAATTCTTAGGCATAGAGCTCCTAAATGACAATATAAAGATAAATAAACAAATACATAACCTGGTAGAAACGACTTCTCTTTATTTGTTATTTAGAGCCTCTATGCCAAGAATTTAAAACTTTTATTAAATATATATATATATATATATATATATATATATATATATATATATATATATATATATATATATATATATATATATATATATATATATATATATATATATAAATAATAATAATAATAGAAGTAATGTTCTTGAGCCTTAGAATAAACAATTTAATAAAAGTTTTAAATTCTTGGGCATAGAGGCTCCTAAATGACAAATAAAGAAAATAAACAAATACATAACCTGGTAGAAACGACTTCTCTTTATTTGTTATTTAGGAGCCTCTATGCCCAAGAATTTAAAACTTTTATTAAATATATATATATATATATATATATATATATATATATATATATATATATATATATATATATATATATATATATACATTTTTTAATAAAGTTTGTTTCTGTAGAAATTATAATATTTCTCTTCGAACGCCCAAACCAAGCAATCAACCTTGATTAAGAATGATAAACTGGGTAAAATATTGGTTTAAAGTGGCAATAAACATTTGGTGACTGAGAAAACCGAGCCATCTTTTTATTTTTAAATTATCAAATTATAAAACCGCCGTATTCTTTAATATTTAATAATACGAGTCCAATGATTCTATACTTCAAACAACATATTTATTTTTTCTAAAATCCACAATCACCTTTAAAAACAACAACTTTTAACCTACTTTCGCACCGTTTACGTAATCGGTCTCTTATATCCATGGAAAAATAAATCGGCTAATAGCACAAGAAAACGAAATACGGAACAAGACCTAAAAACCTTCTTCCCTAGGGACACCCATGTTGACGCCACTGTTTATCCCGCACGCTGCTGTGCGCGCGCTCCTTTACACTACACCCGTTTCATTGATCACTGTTCCCGATTCCCGACTACATACAGTCGGCGCGTACGCAGAATGCCGCGTCAGGAGCCATTGTCGGGATAATGAGCGAGCTCCGTGCCCGAGATTGAAAAATTGTGATCGCGAGTGTATAGATCGGAATTAATCGGTGATCGGGTGTAGAAAAGGCCTTTATTTGAACTAGAGTTAGTTTAAATGGAGTAGGTTTAATTTAATCCCGTTAAGAAAGGCTTTAGAAACAGGTAAGATTCGCCTGAGGTGTCAATTATCTTACCAACAACACCAATCTACATTAAATAACAAACTGTACTTATCAAACATCAATTTTAATTAAAATAAATATAAGCTTTAACTTTATTTAAAAACAAAGAATATAAAGAAATAAAACAAGTCTGCGGCCTTGACTTTATAATTTATTTGCTTCCACAATTAATGAGCATAATATGGGCAATAGACTCTTTAAATTGGATCAAAAGTAGTTTTTTACCAGATACAAATATCCTATGAACAAAATCCTTGATAAAACCTAAATCTAGTAATTTAGCCATCAGAGTTTATGGAAAACATTAACAACTGTCAAAATTCTAAGTTTAATACGATTTACTAAAACTAACTAAAACTGCAATATTTAAACTTCTTTTTATAAAATAACGATTGTATATAAGAAAGAAATTAGACCGATGGTATATATATAATATAAGCAATGTATTTTTTGACAAATCAATGATAACTTTAAATGACAAAATGTTGAGGACAGATTTGTTATTCCCGTAAAGTATTATTGTCAAATATCATTTAAGAAAATAATTATGCAAAATATTTCTTTTGTTTTATTCAATTTTGTTGATTTTTGCTAATTTCATTTATGATGAACGTCTCGTGGTTTTGCTGTAATGTTATTCACGAAATTGCCAAGCAACAAACTTTCATACGATCCATGGAAATATGCTGCCAAAATTTTTTCTCCTATGATATTATATACGATAATACTTCTGCAAACCGATTTCTTACGAATTTGGGAAATTTTTGGCAGCTTCACGATTTAATTCTCTTCTTTTATCCCCCATATAGCCCTGATCTAATACCATGTGACTTTGTTTTATTTCCCCACATATGAAATAGTGTGGTAACTGGGAGAAAAGTAATTTTAAAAAACAGTAAATTTTAAGACAATAAGACAGGATTTTTTAACAACCTACGCATGAGCGCAAATAGGGAGAGGGCTAGGGGGTTTAGCTGCCCCGAGACGGCGATTAGCCCCCAAATTATCGAACATTTCTTAAATGTACACATATACTGTATTAGTGTTTCTCGGCAAATATAATTTTTAAACAGGGGCTTAAGCTCCCCCAAAACCAGAGTCTAGTTGCGCCACTGAACCTACGTAATTTAAATAAGGCCTGCAACCGACACTAAGGCAACGTCAAATGAGTCTACCTTTTGTTAAAATCTGTATGCTTGAGTTGCTAGACGAACCTAGATAAAACTGATTAAGATAGTTGAATTGCTAGACGGATATAGCTCAGTTGCTAGACGGGGGTCATCCTTGAGTTCCTAGACGTAAGCCAGACGTAACCTCACTTGATATTATTTTCAAATAATTATTTATAAAAACTGACAAAAGTTGTTCTTTTGTTGGACCCCTCGCCATAAAAAATTAGTTTTAAAAGCTAATCCTCTTTTTGTATTTTTACCGTGAATATAATGAAATTTTATAGGCAAATTCTTACTTTTGCAAAATTATCTAAATTTTCAAATACGGTGGAAAATACGACAGTACGTGACCTTATACAATCAGATCAAAATCGGCAGGCGAACTTTCGAGACCAAATTGGGTTTGTGGTAAATCAGGGTCTAATTATTTATTTATTTATTTATTAAATATACGGGATTCTCCATTTTTACAATGACTATTACAATTATTGAAAAAATAACTACTAAATTAAATGAAGTTACAATTAGATAACTAACTAACAAATAACAGGTACATATAGCCCGATCAAAAATATCTATATACAAATCACAAAAAGATCACAGCTACAAGTAAAGTATTAATTTATTAAGGAACCATATGATTGATCTTAGATTTAAATAGAGACAATGTGCTGTTAAAAACATCCACTCGTGTATCAAAGGTGTTCAGCACACGAAGATCTCTATCCATCGGTGAGAGCATTCCATAGTTTGTGGTATGAGGGCGGATATGGAATAAATTAAAATTCCGAAGATTACGAGAGGGGACATTAAGTTGAACAAGTGATAGAAGGTCGGGACAGGCTAGCAGACCATTAGATAGCTTAAACACAAAACAGAGATCATAAACTTGACGTCTATGCTGTAAAGTGTGTAGACTTAGTCTTCTCAGTAAATCAGAGCGGTGGTAATTCTCCGTCCTGACCCCAGACTTGTATGCGGCAAACCGCAAAAATTTGTTCTGGACCCTCTCTAGCATATCAGAATGAACAGCATACTGTGGTGACCATACCACAGTAGAATATTCCAAAATTGGCCTAACCAAGGAGCAGTACAAAAGTCTGGCGGCGGCAACTGAGAATTCAGAGCAGCTTCTATGTACAAAACCAAGCATCTTCATACCCCTAAGACTAACCTTATATAATGTGCTCTGCAAAGCTAAAATTTTCCGTAAACCAAACACCTAGATCTTTTAATTTTGTTTACATAGCCCAAGCTTTTATTATCTATGACGTAAGATGTATTAAATTTCTTCGTACCCCTAAAAAACTAATGTAATTACATTTCCCAATGTTAAGTAGAAGATTATTATTCAGTGACCATTCCCATAGAGCATCTAAGTCTCTCTAAAGCATTACTGCATCCCCCTGACACTCAATCCTTCTGTACATGTTTAAATAATCCGCGAAAAGACACACCTTAGAATAGTGCAGCTCATTACAAATATCGTTCACGAAGCGATTGAATAACAGAGGAGCGCAGTGAGACCCCTGAGGCACATCCGAAGAAACCTCAAAACTGTCAGAAACAAAATTATTAATTTTTACACTCTGGGTTCGGCCCTTTAAAAACTTCCAAACCAGTTTACCAAATGTGGAGCAAATCCGGTAGCCAAGAGTTTCGCCAGCAAGTTATCAAAGTTAACCTGTTGAACGCTTTGGAGAAGTCCGTATAGATTGCATCTACTTGGACTTTGTTCTCCAAAGCGTCCAACAAGTCAACTTCATATTGTACCAAGTTGTCAGTGGTAGATTTTTTATCAGAAAAGCCAAACTGGTTATGGATTATTAAGCATCGGCAAGACCAACTCAACTGGTCACAAACCAAGCTGTCAAACAATTTAAGAATCGCTGACTGGTTGCACACCCCTCTGTAGTTTCCAACATCTTTCAAGTCACCAGACTTAAAAATCGGTGTTATGTAGCTATGTTTCCATACCTCCGGAAAAATCTCCGATTCCAATGACATGATGAATATCTGTTGAAGAGGCCTGGATAGGGTGTATACACAGTTCTTTAGAAATACATTTTGAATTTTGTCAGGACCCACAGATAGAGTGTTGGGAAGATTATGGATCTTGGTAAAAACCTCAGCAAGCGTCAATTCATTAAGCGATACATCTTTTTGTCTACCAATATTAAGATTTTTGAGACCAAATTGGGTTTGTTGTGAAATCAAAGGGTCAAATTATGTTAGAAGAAATTTCGACACCGCGCCGTAAGGCAGATAGGTACGGCGCCTGACAGAGTAACTAAAACAGTTTTAGGAAATTACTTTTTTTCCCAATTAAACCCAAGACTAAAAGAATAATAATTCATAACTAAAATATCTATGTTATTTATTGAAATAAGTAAATTTAAATGCAAAATAAGGCAAAACAAAAAAATTTATATAAAGCATTCGTTTTACAAAATTACTTATTGCATAGAGTGTTGTATTCATTACCGTCTAGGAACTCAACAATCTTTTTCTAGCAACGTATTTATCTATGTCTAGCAACTGAACAATCTCAAATTCAAAATTTTATTATTATCTTATTGCCGTGTAGCAACTTGAGTACACCCGTTAAAATAGGTATAAATTTAAATAGGTATATAAAGTATTTTTTATTCTCGCCATTTTTTACAGTAAAAAAATAAAACTTTTCTCTTTAGGCGTATCTAGACCATCAGATTTAAGATTAGCATTTTAAGGTAAAACTTTCAGGTAGAAACTCTTATCGTTTTGTCGATATTCCTTTAGCGTTAATGTTTTTGACGGAAATGCGAGTTTTATGGCCTGAAACTGAACAAAAAGGATCGTGTCGAATAAAAAAGTTTTCTTCATTTGATAAGGAAAGAAACATAAATTGAAGGGCTTATTGTTAAAACACGATAAGCCATATAGCCACAGAAATCTTTTATTCTCTAATTGAAAAACCAGGTAAGTCCAATTTTAATTAAAAATTTCTTTTCTAAAAATAATTTAAATATTTATTGGATGGTAATTATTTGGGTATACGCCAAAAATTAAATTAAAAGTACCAAAAAACCAAAAAAACTAAAACAAGTAAAAAGATAACTAAAAATCGACGTTTCGGTGGCAAGTATGCCACCGTTGTCAAGATAAATTGGATAAAAATGATAAAAATAAAAATTAACTGTTATTGGGAAAATTAATTAATTTTTTAAATTTAAAACCTTAATAATAGTTAATTTATATTTTATATAACATTAAATGAATCCGCCGAACTACAGAACATATCTTTAATTTTAATATTTAGGTATATCATTGCGGATCGTCTGGTATTAAAATTCGTTGAGTACAATGCATCTCATGTGAAATAGCATTAGATTTCACTGGTTAAGTATAAGTAGCATAAATCAGGCAAGTCCAGAAGTTTTTTTAAGCAGATAAGTTCAGTTTTTATTAAAAATTACTTTTTTAAATATTCTTAATTTTCGCATCCTATATGAACTAGCATTGAATTTGACTTGCCTGATCAAGTATTAGTAGCATTAATCAGGTATGTGTGTTTTATTTTTAATTTTCCTAAACTTTTTATATTGTGACTTACCTGGATTTTGCACCGAAGTCTTCAATTTTATTCATTGATGAATATGATAATCGACAATAATTTTTAAATTATTATCCTTGGAGTTTATTAACTTATTAAACGGCATTTAAGATTATTTTTGAACAAAATCATATTTAACACAGTTTTTAACTTAAAAATTTAATAACTTCGCAATTTGTGGTTGTGGATTATGGTGTTTTTGCAACAAGCCCTTTAATTACTAACGATGTTATTTTAAATTAATTTATTGTTGTTCAGGTTACTCAGTTTAATGTACAGCAAACCAATAAGCAATTGGAAGCACACTTTTCTAAAGTAGAATTACACTTACTTTGGAATTATAAAGGTATGGCAAAATGAAAAAATTGCTGTTTAGGGCATAGGCTTAAAAGGCTCGCTTGCTGAAATTTGTTAGCGGTCAATTATACGTACTGTATTTTCAGCCAAATAAGCTCCGTCAGCATAATCTACTTATACAAATAACCCCTTAAAAAGACCAATAAAACGATTTACGGTAGTCGGGAAAGCAGGTCTTATTGTAAAAGTAATAATACGACACTGTACCTTTAATTTCCGTAAATTGTGGTTAATCATTTTATTACATCTTTAGGGGTTTATTTAACTAAAATATTATACCGACATAGCATAAAAGTTTAAACAGACTATACCTTGTAACGGGTGCCAAGTTAAAATTTTTGCACCCCGTTAACTTTATTATTTTTTATCGTACAAAATAAATAAAAATTTTAGTTTAATTAGGTTATTTTGTAGTTTTTTTCTCTTTAATTGGTAATTGAATTTTCATTATCTCTTAAGATATACATGATACGACAAAAAGTATGATTTTTTCTATGGAACAATGATTCGGAAATTGCAGAATCAATACATCAATAATTTTTTTTTATTTATTCCATGTATATTTTTTAAGAAGGTGCTAAAGCAGAAAAATTTCAAAGCAAAAGTTAATAAAAATCACTTTTTTACCTAACTAAGAAAGTAATCGTTAGTTCGTTGTACATTCTTGAAGAATTTTAAAATGTTTGCCATTGTTGGCGCCAAATATTAAACTGCTGGACATTCGACCGGAATAATCTAAATTTTTTAAAATAATTTTCTTAAAGACTACTAAAAATATTTTGGAGCGGTTTTCGGAAAATTTGGATGCAATTATTGGTCTTTATGAAAACCTACATTGCAGCCTTGGTATTAAACTTACCACTTATATACAAAGTGGTAAATAGGACGTCGTTTTTTTAGAAAATTTTGTTGTTCTGCAACTTTTTAAATAAAATAAATTTTTGAATCTTTAAAATGATTATAATTATCAGATAATTATTTGTGACAAACGATTTTGGCAGATTTTTCATATTCCTCGTAAATCTGGAATTATGATGTTTTTACTAAAAAGTGACATTTTAGCGCCATCACCCTGTATAACGCTGACTTTTAGTCCTATAGACTCCTTCTGTTTGACATTTTAAGTAGAAAACAATACCTTTTTAATGTTTTAAAAAGCTTTTATACAGGGTGAACAAAAAAGTACATATCTATGTTTAAAAGTAAATGTTTCAATTTTTTTTTATAATTCTTGTTTTTTGGTATGCCATAAACTCATAGATAACCTACATTTAGATCCTTAGTGGCAAGAAGCATTTTTCGGATTTTTACGACCTCGCGCAGTGGGTGGACGAACATGCGCACTTAAAAGCCATGGCAAAATACAAACACCGGCACCCCGTACCCTTCGTCCGCGATCTGACCGTAATGCTCATTAGCTACCGTACTTCGAACGGAAAAGCAGGACGCGGTCAACAAATTCTTTCTTATAATGCGGATAGTTTGTTTGGGGCCGGGGGCGTTTACCCTCAACTCGCTTGCGCACAAACTGGTTTCGCCCATGAAATGTAACTTTTGTTTCGCGCAGGTCATAACATTGGCAATCCATCGAGATCAGTGCATAAACTACAGAATTGCCTTTTATAAATTCCAAAAGTATTTTTGCGTTGCTTAGTTTACATATTATTGCTCTTTGATTTGTATGGTTGTTCGATGCTTGAATGGGATAATAAAGATTGTCGTAATGTATGGAAACTGTCATATTTCAGAACCGGTTTCATCAAAACTTACAATATTTACTAATGAGGGTTATGGGGAATGTCCAACTTATTGCTGATACTTGCAATGTTGCCAGGTTTACCATTTTTACTTTTAGATTTAGAAAAGCTAAGAGAAAAAAATTAGAAAAATTTACTTTTACACATAAATTTACTGTTTTGTCCACCCTATATAAAAAAAATTTAAACATTAAAAAGGTATTGCTCTTCGCTTAAAACGTCAAACAGTAGGAGTTTATAGGACTAAAAGCGTTTTAGTGTTACACAGGGTGACAACGCTAAAACGTCACTTTTTAGTAAAAACATCATATTTTTAGATTTACGAAGAATATAAAAAATCTGCCAAAATTGTTTGTCACAAATGATTTTGTGATCAGTGGCGGTGAGTACGTGGGTGCACGGGGGCCAATGCACCCAAAGAGCTGAAATGTATGGGTGCAATACACCCATATGAGAAATAAAAATTTAAACTTTTTTGTCTCTCAAAGTGTTGTATTGACCTTTTTTTTGCTCTTGAGAGTGCTGGATTTACCGGCAGGCTGAGTAGGCTGGAGCCTAGGACGGCAAACTTTTATTGGGCGGCAGATTTGCTTCATAAATTTTGTTTATTTCGATTGAGAAGCATTGTAGAAGTAGATAAGTAGGCAAAATTTGCTCTTCAAAATTTTCTCCCCAACCAAAAAATTAAAAAAGGGGCGGCAAATATGTAAATCCTGTGGCGGCTCTTGAACTTATTTGGGGTAAGAATGGATTTTGGTTATTTGTTTTGATTACGAAATAGAATGTGTGATGGCCTTTTTTTGCTTCTCCGCCTGTTTGTGATTATTATAAAATTTTGAAGGTTCAAAAATTTCTTTTATTTAAAAAGTTGCAGAACAACAAAATTTTACAAAAAAAAAAACACGTCATATTTACCACTCTATATGTAAGAGGTAAGTTTAATACCAAGACTGAAATGTAGCTAATCATAAAGACTATTAATTTCGTCCAAATTTGCCGGAAACTGCACTTAAGTATGTTTTGTAGTGTTTGAGAAAATTAAGTTTAAAATTTTACCTAAAATTTGAATTTTTCTCTTCGAATGTCCAGCAGTTTATTTAATAAAATATTTCTTTTACTTTTTATTGTACTCTTTTATTAAACCTACAACATTTTTACTGGTAAGTGTTTAGCCTTTGTCAAGTGAAACCTGGGCGCTCATCGGTGCAGACATTCTAACAGAAACCGGGAATATAACATAATCAGTCACTTTTCCATAACGAATAATAGTGCAAAAAATATCAATTGCACGACATGGAGAGCAAATGAAGCTGTTAGATGTTGGACATTTTGAGTCCGCTTTTTGACTTGGGTAAATCTGGCTTTTTAAATTTTGTTTAACATCCGTTTAAACTCTGTATCATTATTATTTTTCACCACGTGAAGGCAGAATACAAATTAAGAAGGTTCTTTATTTTTAACGGCACATAACACATTATCATGTGTTCAAGTGAATGTAAAAAGGGGATATTAGACAGTTACAGACAGACTGCTTAAAAGCCTTGAATTCCATCGTGTTCTATCAAAAATTACGATGACAAGCCTTAACAATCTATACAACCTTGAGGCCAGAAACAACAGTATATAAATTTTTGGCTTTCGAGACACTCGGAAATAAAAAGTAATAAGAAAGTAAATAAACTAACAAAAGCTGGGTCACCTAAATAGTCGATATGTCTTAAGAGGTAATGGAAACAACTGAATGGTCTAAAAAACAGCTAAACTGCATACGATGCATTACCTGCGCCCATATTCTTGTTTTTGAAAGTCACACTTTCTCAGCTTTTCTATTCCCGCGATTTTCTATCGTTTTCAAATGACAGTATCCTTGAACGGGCTCGATAAAAAGAGGATAAAAATTATGACGCAGAGTTGCCAAGTATATAATAATATGTTTAATTTGAGCCAATAAAAAAAAGACAATTTTGACAGTGAAAAGCTAACCAACAATATTTTGTTTGGAAGTTTGAACCAAAATTTTTAGATTAAACAAATATTTAACTTTTCTGGTGTTTAGCTTTTACAATTTCCACTACCTAAAACTCAAGAATACGGCCTGGTTGAAGAAATGCGAAGAAAACGTTTCAATGATTCTGCCAAAACAGCTAAGGACCTCCATCTGGGGCACACTTAGTAATGAAAAATTCTGAAGATCTGACGGGTCACTGTCATCTAAGGAAACACTTGCACGAAATTGGCATTTACAATGGTCACGTACAGGCTTTGCGAAAAAGATATTAACCACATAAGATTAACAGCCTTTCCCATATTTTCAGACCCTCTTAAAAAAGCAAAACATTTTAAACAACAACACAAGCAAACAATTTCCCTTTACAACGATGGCAGACTTGCCACCGAAACTTCGATTTTTATTTCTTCATTTATTTGTTTTAGTTTTTTTTTGGTACTTTTAATTTATTTTCTGGCGTATACCTAAAGAACTACCATCTATTAGCCTTACCCATAATACCGACTCCGCTCAAACCAAGGAACCCGCATTTTATATTCATGAAAGAAATCAAATAGTTGGTATATTTCAGCGGAGTACTCATGCTCCGTAAGTTGTGTCATTATACCATTAAGAAATCGTTTGTGATACATCCAGTAGTGCTCGAGCTTGGGAAGTGCAGGTAAAAAAGTTTTCGTTTGCCAGCAATACCCAAAATACATCAAACTATATTAATGTTACCTATTATTTAAATATTACTTATTTAAGCTAGGTAATGTATAATTAGTCGGTAAAAACCTAAAGCTAAAATACCTAAATTTGACAATTGTCGTTAATTTCTAAGATTAAAGGTTAGGTTAAACAAAAGCTGATTCCCAGCCTATCCTTAATTCTTCTAATGTGTACATTGTCAGTTTCATTCAGGACTACAGATAAAAATAGCTCTGGAATTACAGTCAAGCAATGTTTACTTTTCCATTTCAAAGAAGCTTGGCTTAATGCCCCGGAATATTTGTTCAGTGTTGTGATAGGCTGTATATGTTTTACGATATTTATTCTACTAAGTCGCCAAGTAGTTTGTAAGAATCTCTGACTGACGTAGGGTCATAAAGATTTAGTTTAAGCCCTTTAAATGCATTAAAATGGTTTAGAAAAAGATTTTTGGAAAAATTAAAAACGTGAATTTTAAGAAATAAAAGTTTTGTCTTTATCCCTAGGATGTAAATTAAAAATGTGCATTAAGTAAACCCAATAAAAAAACTTCTATATATTGTTTGACTGGATGACCCAATTTTCTTTTTTTTCAGAATGACATGAAATGTCCCGTGACGCGTACGTGGGGGCTCCCGCTCCCCGAGGGGCGTGAGGCTGCCCACCGTGGACCGCTCGCCCAGTAGGGCATACCCAGGGGGCAGCCCCTTGGGGCGCAAACCCCTGCGTCAGACTCGCTCGGGCAATAATTCACCGGAGCACGGGTACGGCTACCACTCATATTACCGTGACGAAGAACTAGAAGACCCGATGCTGGAAGAACGAGGAAGACCTATGGCTGTTGGGCCCGGTCATCACAGATCTAGAAGTGCAACCAGGTAATATTTGTTTTATTAGAATTTGAATTTTAGTGGTATCTTTTGCATTTAAATCCAACTTACAAAGCGTTTTTGGGACTTGCCTACACTGTTTTGAAGGCAAGTCAGTGAGTAAATGGGTATACATACATACAGTCAGTTACTTTCGAGCTCACCTGACTGGAATGAAGAAGCTCGCGTTAGTACGATTCTTAGTTTTAGGACACGGTGTTTATTAGGATTGAGTGAAAAAGCTTTATTTTTTTTATAAATTATAGTAATAGACCAAGAAAGTTTCCCCCAGCCCTACTTAGCGCCTATTTTGACAAAGGTTTGCTAAAATTGAAAAATATTTTCCGACTACCCAAGATCATTAAAACAATTTAACTATATTTAAAATGTTTAAAGTAATAAAATAAAAATAATTAATTTTATTTCAAGGTCTTAGTCCTAACAAACTCATCAAAAAATAGCTGCACTGACAAATATAGTTAATGTAAAAAAATATCCTCATTCTACCCCCGTGCCTCCCTTTCAGAACAGCCTTAAATTTTACAGAACTATTTGAATAGGTTTGTCTTTAATTGGCTTTAATTAAAAAAAAGAAACAAGAACACAACTTTAAAAAATTGTATATTATATAAAAAATGCATTTCAAGTAAAAAATAATATTTCTGACTGACATTCCCGCTAATTAACAATTTTTAAACATTCTTTAGCTATGTGAGGATACACATTTTCTTTTTTAAGGGAAAACGTGAATATGATTATGCGAGTTCCTGGTTTTAAACAGTTTCCTAGACAAAACAAAATCCCAGTGCCCCCGACCTAACATATTTCCTCAGAAATAAAATATATCAAAAATATAGTGCTAGTATACACCACTCATGCATGCATATTTTCTAGCTTGAGCAGACGGCCAATTTACAGGTACCATGAGCTAGAGGTAGATAAAAATAATACTTACTTTTCTTAAAATCTCAGTGCTGATTTTTATGTATATTTTACAAAATATTATTTAAAATTCATAATTAATACTCGCCTGAAAACTTCCAAAAAAATAATATAACTCTACTTACAATCTTAGTCTTGATTTTTATGTATAATACCAAGAAAATGAATTTAATATTAATTTTTGCAAGGAGCCAGACCAATCAGAGGTGTCTAACACTTATTGGTATTGGTATCATACAGGGCAAGTTATAACTAAAAATATAAAAAATGCCCAGAAGTGAGGTACTTTAATTTTTAAAATAGAATAATCTGAATAATTAAATGTCGTAAAAAATTGAATTTTAGGTCAAAATTAAAAGTTAAAGAATTAAAGTAAAAACAACATGTTTGTCAATTTTCTACAATACGCATTAACTTGACTAAGTAGGCAATTAAACTAAAATAAAAATTTTCAAATTTTGCCTCTTTTGCCCATTATTTAGGTTCTAATGCGTAATGTAAATAATTGACAAAAACAGGTTTTTCTTACTTTCATGCTTTAACTTTAAATTTTTACCCACTTAAAATTCTCTTCAATATTGTTTTATTTTTAAAAATAAAGGTAGTTTACTTCTGATCATTTTTAGTTTTAACTTGCCCTGTATAATACCAATTAAAGTAAAATTTTGTATTTTTCAGCTTATGACCATGCGACCAATTTTCCTAAAAGGATGTTCAAACACTTAAAAATGTTCAATTTTTCATCTTGTAACACCTATCCAGGGACACACTGTATATTTTTAATTATTTGGTAATTATTGATATTATTAAATGTAAACATTATTCTTAATTATTACTAAAGACCGATAAGATTATTAAATACATTATTAATAACAAATTTTATAAAACTATCTACAATCACGATCAGGTTCATATACATAGCAAGCTTTTGTGTGTGTCTGGGGAAGTGTTAGCCCCCTCTAATTGGTCTGACTTCTTGCAAAAATTATTATTAAATTAGTTTCCTTAGTTTTATATATAAAATCAAGACTGAGATTGTAAGTAAAGTTACATTATTTTTTTTTTTAAGTTTTAAAGCGCCTGGTATAAATTTTTTTCGCCGAAATGAGTCTGGTACCAGACGAGTAAAATTTATGAATTTTTAATAATATTTTCTAAAATATACAAAAAAATCAGCACTAAGATTTTCAGAAAAGTAATATTTTTAACTACCTTTAGCACCTGCGTCCTGTAAATTGACCGTCGGCTTAAGTAGAAAATATGCATACACGCATGGTATGTACTAGCACAACATTATTTAATATATTTTATTTCTGAGGGAATAAGTTAGGTCACAAACAAGTATGTCCATCAAAAATATTCAACGCCACTGATTTTTGGCAACTTTTATATTTTCTTTAAGTAAAGTGAATAAAAATACAGCTCTTTTGTTTCCTAATATTTTTGGACGGAGGTAAACGGGGCGCGAAAATATCTCTTTTACCTGCACACCTGTAAGGTTACGTTTATATCATAGGTAAATGGGGCGCCAGCCCTTCCCGAGAGGGGTGTGGGTCAGGGCAACTAAGAATTCCTATAATTGACACTAATAATTTGTATACCACTTAATCAGTTCAGTTCTCATTGTAATAGTGTATAGATGTGCGAAAAGATTTCCGCTCAAGATTTTAATAGTGAGAAAATGTCGGTATCAGTAATTGAAAGTGTGAGTGGAAAAGATTTAATAGCCTACAAAAAATTTTACATTTTCCAAAGACAGTAAACAAAGAATGTAAATATTTTTGATGCAATAAATGTTTCGTAATTAATAAAATTTTTAAAAATAGACCAACATTTTATTTCGATACCTTTACTTAAAAAAACATTTGCGCCCCGTTTACCTATACGAGTTTCATTGACCCCAAGATCCATGCGCCCCATTTACCTGTTCAATAAAACTTTAGTGAAGGCCTTGCGCCCGTTTACCACCGCCGATATTTTTACGTAGCTTGCTTAACATGTCTACGCTATACTTACTAAAGGCATTTTTAAATATTGATCTTGGTTAACCCGATCCATAAAAACCCTGTTCAAAAAGCATCTGCCAATCTCTACCCGTTTTCATAAATGGATCTTTGAACTCTGGGTTGGAAGAATGGTCAAAATCAGCTGTTTGGTTTTTAGGTTTTAATAATTTATGTTGTGTTTATTACAAGTGAAAATAGTACAAAAGACATAAATTTTATATTTATTAAATATTTGTAGCCTAAATATTGTTAAAATCTTTAAAATTAACTGCAGGGCCAGGAACAAAGCAAAAGGGTATGTCTTGTTTTGACAAGAAGCCGATAAATGAAGGCCAAATGTATCATACGTGTTTAGACAATATCGAAAAACCCAGTGAATCATAAAAGCAGCTGATTGGATCTACCCCTCCTATCGTATCAATATTTAAAAGTGCCCTAAATACTGGTGTATTAGATAGCGATATGACCATGCCGAGTAATTATTTTTATTTATTTACGGAAAAACCATCCATTAAATAAGAAAAGTTAAGAAATTAGATTTGTTCAATACTAAATGTAAATCCAAAACTTTCTATAAACATATGCCCTAAAAGTCCTACTTTTGGAAATACAGGGTGTTAAAATTTAAGAAAAATATTCGTTTTTATCATAACTTTTATACCAATTCGGATATTTAAAAAAAAGTCTGCTACGCATAAAAAAATAGGTGTACTTTGTGTACAAGAAACATATTTTTTTCGTCAATGTCATCAGTGAGGGATTTACAGCAAATATTTTTAAGAAGAAAAATGGTACATTACTGCATTTTTACAAAAAAAAATAATATTATATTGGATTTTTGTTAAGTTCCAAATAAATTTGGCCTGTTGACTTTTTTATTTCAATGTATGGTTTTGGCATTAGGTAAGATAACTTTAAATAACATATTTTAGGGATAATTTGTAAAACCTAAAATTGTTTTTTGTAGATGTCCTGAGGAAGGAAGCAATCTGCTTTCGAAAGCTTGACAAATTCAATAAAGAATTCACCTGTAAAATTGGCCATTATTTTTATGACTGCATCCCCAATAACCTCCGGGTTTTGAATATTATATATATATATATATATATATATATATATATATATATATATATATATATATTTATATATATATGTTAGTTTGTAGAGTTTCACCGATAGATGAATGTGTAGAGTTGTCATTCCGGGGAGTATATCCGTTGGTCATTTGTGTTCCTTGCGGAATTGCCAAGATATATATATATATATATATATATATATATATATATATATATATATATATATATAATATATATATATATATATATATACTTTACGGACGACACTGGTAATAATTATTATTTTTAATAGGCTTCCTTTGATGCTTAGAAAACCTCTCTAATTTTTTTTTTTTAATATCTGAGCTGGTATAAAGGTTATGATAAAAGAACGCTTATACTTTTCTTAAATTTTGTAGTTCCGAAAGTAGGACTTTTTGGACATATGTTCATATAAAGTTATTTCTTATCTAATGATGATAAATCATCCCCTTAAAGCATGTTGGAAGAGCTTTTGAACAACCTGTCTATATAAAATATATTGTTTAAATATTACAAATACTTATTTTCTTTCTCTGAGAGGTTTTTGATTTGAAATAGTATAAAAAAACAGAACGTAACAAAAAAACCTAAATCGGAGCTGTTATAAAGGACTTTTATTGAAAAGTCTTCATTGACCCCATTATACCTTAACATTATTAAAAATGGCTTTTGCATATTTATGTTTTCAGGTGTACGTGATTGTTATTTTTTTATTTATTATTTATTTTTAATGAAACCTGTAAAGGTAAATTTTTACCAAAAAAACAGTTATTTAAAAAAATATTAATACAATTACAATACTAATACTATTTAAAATTCAGCGTTTTTTTAAACCAAATGATACACAACAATAAAAATAAAAATATATTTTTTTAATTAATTCTGTTTTGTTATGTTTGGAAAGAAAAATAATTTAAAAGTAATATTAAAAATAAATATTTTGCCACATTTTTAAATATATTTTTTTAATAACTAAAACAACAGATAATTGTAAATAAAAATAAAAAACCCTAATTTTAAAAAAAAATATATAATCATAATATGACAATGTATTCCCTAACATATTTTAATAAATAATTTTATATATACAGAGTGTTACAAATGCGAGGAACACCATTAGGATCTCGGGAACAGTAAGAAATACAAGGTTGGTTAAATGGGGCAAAATTACGCATTTTTATGCTTAACAATATCCAGAAAAAAAAATGCAAATTTTAATTTTTTCCTTGGTTTATTTAAAGAGATATTTTAAAATAAACGACACGCTAACATTACCACTTTTTCGGTTCTATAAAATGATGTCACTAAATTTAAGATTCGACGTTTTGTCTTTGAGCCATCATTATCCACTTTTCTTTTTAAATAGGTGGACTATTTGGTTTTAAACCTATATTAATCTCGTATCTTAATTCTAAATCCAACGATATATCACACTAATTTTTAACTCCTATTAGAAATGTAATAAACTTACATCCCCCCAACTTTTAATTTTTTACTTTTTTACGTATAAAAGAAATAAAAACACTTTTTGTTGGGTTTATTCTGTATTACCCGCATCTTTCATCAGAATGCTTTTATCTTGTAAGGTATGCAGAGTACGACAAAGAGTATGATTTTTTTAATGGAATTTATGTATATTGAATCACTAAAGCAAAGCGTTACAAAAATACTATTGTGAACACCTAGTATAAAAAAGGTATACATTTTAGGAATTTTAAAAATATACATTTTTTGGAAATTTAAATTTTAATTAGTTTACTTAACATTGGGAAATTTGTTACATAAAAATATACGTGAGGTGTCAATTGTCAGATTGATTAGATAAGAGGTAGTAACAGTGAAGTGCAGTAAAAGTTAAAGTTTTAGTTAAGCTCCCGTACGGGCTATCCCTAGGGATATGCCCGTACTAAATTTAGTTAATCAAATAAGTTAAGTTGGTTTTTTAAAAATGTAAAGTTAGGTTTGGTAGTCCACCGGTCTCATGGTCCCAAGAAGATAGTTCCATATGGTACATTAGTCCCAGTGACGAAAAATGGCTATATATAATTCAAATTCAACGTCACACTATATTTAATTGTTCCATCTTTAATGGTTATACAGGGTGTCTTACCGGGAACTGCCGCGATCGATTTCTTGAAAATTACGCTTTGGAAAATTTTGAAAATTTGGTAACATTATAAAGTCAGTGGGGGACATACAACTAAAATATATTGACATCCCTACCACTTTCGGGTATACCGGAAGATAATGTCAACTTCCTTATTTTGAATGGAACACCCTATATATTATTTATTTTTGGATTTTGCATAAAATTCTAAACATAATTTATGTGTAATGTATCCATACCCAAGTCTAACCGTTTTTGACTTATTTTAAATTTTATGTTAAAAATGACGTTTGCAAGCCATTACATAACCATGAATTTCTTCTAAATAAAAGCCTTTGATATGAGTTGGGGTTGGGTTCCTCGTAGAGAAATAACTACTTTAGAAGGCTGTATTAATATTTTTACAATTTATAAATACAGAGTGGCCAAAAATAATCGTTAAAAATTATTACGACAAACCCCTTAGAAGTCATTTTTTTATTGGAAATCCTAATCTTTTTTAACCCTATCCTATTATGCATCAAAAATAAGAATAGGTTTGTAAAAGGATATATATTCCAAAAACTTATAGTTTTTGAAATATTAAGAATTTATTACTTATCTTTTTTAACAATTGGTGTATTCCTTTTAACTTGTAGAACCGTTCTTCAGAACCGATCAAAACAGTTTTAAAAGGAACACCAAAAACAGTGGGATTTGCCCGTTGACATGACATTTATAAGATTTGACAGATTTGTTGTTCTTTGTTTGGTTTTTGTTTTAGTCATCCGTGGTTTATATTATTCTTTTTCGGGTTAATTATTTAACCACGGTAAATTATTATAGATAGTTTTCAAATATAACCAAGTATTGTTACTATTTGCCTTTTGGCATATGTCATTAGTGTCAGAACACTTCGTGCACCTCCTTCGATGATGGTGCATGAGAGACAAGGGGAGAGGTAATAGAACGGTTCTGCAGAACAACTCCACTATAAAAGGAACACTTACGGTGTCGTTCTGGGCGGTTCTAAAGCACAAAAGGAATACACCAAAGGCTTTTAAGTACGGCTTAGTTTTGCGTCTAGTTGGTCTTGAAAACAAAATGCGGCGTCACACCCGTAGGTACCCGTACTTAAATGCATTGTTAGAATAGATAAATATTAAATCGTTAATATTTCGAAAACTATAAATTTTTGGAATAGGCATTCTTATACAAACTTACCCTTATATTTAATGCCTAATAAGGTAATAAAAGGTAGGGTTCTCCATTTGAAAAAATTGACTTTTAAGGTTTTTGTCGTTATGATTTTTAACGATTATTATTAACCCCTCTGTATTTATTAATTGTGGAAACATCGATACAGGGTAGCTCTCCAGTGACGAAAAATTTTGTGCGTCACGCTTCAGGGCTGAAGCTCTTAAACTGCTATAAAAAGTTAGTCACTGGAACGCATCCTTGACAAGGAAGAGAGATACTTTAAGAAATTTTAAAATTTCGTTGTTTTTAACCTTTCTTGGCTTTATAATAATAATTTCTTTTAAATATCTAATTCCATTTTAAATAAATAATTTTTAAAAATCCATCCTTAACCATAAAAAACACGTTTGAAGCACAAAAACCAAAAGAGGGGTTGGTGCATGAGGGGCAAGGGAAACAAAAACGGAGTAGCTCAGGTGCATAAAACTTTCCGTCACTGGAACGCCATAAAGTAGAACGAAGTGCTCCTGAGCTACTCGGGAGCGCTCTATTTGCGTCACTGGAAAGCCACTCAGTCTACTAAAGAAGTTCTTTTTACAAGGAACCCAAGCCCAACCCATATTAAAGGCTTTTGTTTAGAAAAAATTGATGGTTATGTAATGACTGTGCAAACGTTATTTTTGACTTATATTTAAAATAAGTCAAAAACGGTTGGACTCAGGTATAGAAAATTATACATAAATTATGTTTAGAATTTAACGCAGAATCTAAAAAATAAATAATATATATGGATGTTTTATTTGAAATATGGAAGTCGACATTAATTTCCGGTATAACTGAAAGTGATAAAACTATTAAAATATTTTAGTTCTATGTCCCACACTGACTTTATAATGTAACCAAATTTTCCAAAGCGTACTTTTCCAGAAATTGATCGCGGCAGTTCCCGGTGGGACACCCTGATGGCCATAAGAAAAATATTAATATGCATTTCTTTTCGTAATATACCAAAATTAAAATTTACACCTATTATTCAGATTTGAATGGCCATATTTCAAAAACTAATATAGATATTATATCGAATATAGTCTTTTTGTAGCTCTTTAAAACATCTTTTTATTGGTGATATAATAAACAGGGTGATTTAAAAAAACTTCTCGTCGTACCCCGTATATCTTAAGGAGTAATAAAAATCTGATAAATACAGGATCAACCAAACAAATTGAGAAATAAGTTAAAAAATAAAAAAGTTTAGGGGGTTTAAATATATAATTTGACACCCGAATTATACGTGCAGAAAATAATATTCTAATTGAATTGTTTTTAAAAAAGTGAGTTTAAATTAGAGTAAATGTAATAGTATATGTATAAAGAATTTCTACATATTTCTTCCCAAAAATTAGTTTTTAAAATTCCTTGCTAATGGACGAACTATAAGCAAATAAAAATACGACCATATTTTAAATTTAAAAGATAAAATGTTTTATGTTGCTTTAAAATTCTTTATTTTTCTAATTACAGCACTGGATGAATAATAAAATAAATGCCACTCTGATATAAAAATTATTACTTTTGGATTATTATAGACCCCTTACAATAAAAAACCAACCATTGTTAAAGCCCGCACAATAACGTTAGTTATTGCTTCTTTTATTGCCAAATAAATTTACTAACCACATTTTCGAGGTCGAATTTTTCCATTTATTTGCCATTAGGTTGGTTGCGTTTATATCCTAGAGAGCCTAATAACCATTGGTTTATTACTTCAAAGGGTTAAATAGTGTAAAACAAGTTTATGTAAAGATGGGTCCACATTTAATTCATTCTGAAAGCGATGCCGCCAAGTACACAAAAAATAATAAAGTAAACAAACCCTTTTGTGAACAATGATTTATTGCAGCAAAAAATATTTAATCTCTACGAGTTTCTAGTATCACGCCACGTGCCACCGGTTTTATAATAGGACAGAGGCGAAATAAGAAAATGTTTTGTAAGTAGGTGATACGTGTTTTAGCAATGTATTTTTAATTATTTATCTAAATATATGTAATCAGGCTTTGTCCGAGGCCTTGTGCATTCGAAAAGGTTTGTTTACTTTATCATTTGTTGTGTACTTGGCGGCATCGCTTTCAGAATGAATTAAATATGGACCCATCTATACTTAGTTGATATCGGGGTAAGCAGGACTGTAGGCTAGCTTTTGCTACTACCAATAATTTATTCAAAATTACCAAAACACCCAAAAAGGGCAGTTTAAAAAAACATTGTTGGAGGCGCCTTCTACATGAAGTAGGCACGGTTAGTTTTTGGGGTGCCTTGAACTCGTAAATTAAGACATCTATATAGATGAGAAATCCTATATGTCCACTTTTTGAATTGTGCGAAAATTATGCTAACATTTTACTATAATACAATGGCCATTTTACTTCAGGTATTGTAAACCTTAAAAATGTGCAATTTCACATAGCATTCGTAAATCAAAGGTTCTCCTAAAATTCAAAACAAACTGTATCCACCGTACATCGAGGACTTCTTTAACTTGATACTTATATGGTAGAAAAGCATAAAAACTTGGTAACTTGGTCCGCGATATTGGATTGTTGTCACTTTATTTTTAAGGTACTCTCAGCAAGCCCTTGTATTTATTACCCATCTTGTAGAAATGCATTAAAAATAACTGGTCTGCCATTCTAGGTGTTCCGCCATTTTGAATTTTGTCGTTACTTCAGTTTTCAAGTTTCTCTGAACAATCCTTTTATTTAATACCCGAAAAATATTTTGCCGAGTTTATTTACCATATTGCAGAAATACCATGTTTTTGAAGCCCGCCATCATTGAAAAGGATGTTACTTTTTTCGAGTTACTCTAAGCCAGCCCTTTCATTTAATACCCATATTGTAGGAGTGCATTAAAAGTAACTAGTCCCCCATATTGGATGTTCCATGTTGGATTTAAAATGATGTCACTTTATTTTTCGAGTTACTCTTGGCAAGCCCTTTCATTTAATACCCATATTGTGGGAGTGCATTAAAACCAACTACTCCGCCATATTGGGGCTTCCGCCATGTTAAATTTAGAATAACATCACATAGCTATTCATGCATTGTCATACAAACTGAACGTGTATACCAAATTTCAGCAAAATCGGTAAATGCTTTAAAATCGAGTTGCAAGACTTGACCCGTACATACATCTGCAAGTTAAATAAAAGCTTTTAGAAATCGGTAAAAGAAGAAGATTTATAAAGACAATATTATTTTGCTTTTCTCCAGAAAAGCCAAATAATATTTTGTTCAAATTTATTCTCCCAGAAAACTAATAAAGCATAGGAAGATTTATGTAAGCATCAAAACTACCTGATTTGTGTAATGTTTATTTTATCCCCAATTTATTTTAATAAATTCATCTTAAGCCTAAATGTCCCCAATTTATTGTCGAGTTGGTTTTAAGGTACATATATCAATGAAAACTAAATGTCAATGGCATTGGTCAAAAAGGCAATTCATTTTTTTATCTAGTTTTGACTTTACAAATAAGAGGTTTAGTAACTTTTTGACTTATTATTTTCTGCTTTTGCATATAAAAATTGTATTTTTCCATTTAAAGCCGTAAGCAATATCATAATATTATATCACAGACAATATTTTAAACCGGAAGTCTAACGGCCTTTTCACATTAGCGGAAGCACGCGGAAGCCGGGAATGTAGGCGACGGACCAACCGGCTTAGTTTAAAACGAGGTTAAAAGGTGTCTAATATTCCTATAGAAAAAAGTTGCATAATAAATTGTATTGAATTAATATGAATGTCATGTATTATATAGCTTATAAATATTTGTTAAACTAATAGGGTAGGACGGGGGTAGTTGAGCATAGAGGTAAGTTGGGCAATCAAACTATCTCAAAAACTATCGAACGCACGCGAAAGCATCAAATAGCGTAAAGAAGGGGTTGCGCGAGAGTAACTCATTGTGCGACCACTAGTGGTGACGCGGCGATCGAGAAGAGTATCCGTGTGCATTGTTTATTTTGTGATTAAGAAGTAAAATAATTGCAAGCCGGAAAATTTTATCTGTACCTAATAGTTAAATTTATTCCGTTCTCAATTAGGTAAGTGTTAATTTTAAGTAAATTTATTGCAGTTTTAATATGTATAAAGATTTCGGATATAATTCTAACCGGTTTTTTAATAAATTTACTTTTTCTTTATAATTTCAGGTTGGGGTTAGTTGAGCAACAGTTGCCCAACTAACCTACCACACCCGAACTTTGTACAAGCAACAAAGAAAACGAGCTGACCTATCTAACCTATAAATTTTCTCTGGATAGTTCGACCATACCCAAAGGCTGGTCCAAAAAAGGAGCCAAATCAAACAGAAGACAGAAAAAAGCTGAAATTTTAATATATACAGAAGGCATTACAAGAGAAGCATAATAAAACTGCTTAAAAAGTAAAAAAAGATGAATTGGTAGATATTAAATCCAATAGTTAATTGTCAAAATTTATTTTTTTGTAAACGTATCTAACATGCCATGATTTGATTATACTTTCTAAGTGCTCCACTAGCCCCATACCCTTGCTCAACTTACCTCACCTATGGGGTACGTTGGGCATACTTGACCATCTACATTAAAATAGATGTGGCTCCTAAATTTGACTTATTGGAAAAAAATTACTATGGACACTATTAATAAGGGATAAATTGTTAATCAATCAGTATGCATTATAAGCCATCAAGACCTATTTTTAAGGAGCTATAACCGATCAAGTAAAAAATTGCTCAACCAGCCCCGCCCTACCCTAATTCGATTTTTTATTATTTCGTTTAGTGTAATTAACCTTAAATTAAAATACAATTTTTGTATTATAATTCAATAAAAGGTTAAACACAAAATAATACAGTATCAGGTTCTAAAGCCGCCTCCAGACTTGCAACAATTCGCCAAACATTCGTCAACTAACCAACTTGTTTGCGCGCTCTTTTGACGTTAAAAAACGGACAAGTTGTGAATCACTCGCAAATCATTCGTCAAGCCTTTGAAACGACGTGGTTTCCGTCCACGTCCACGTCCGCGCTATGTGGCGTGGTATGCGGCGTGGAGCGGCACGGGGAATTGTTGCGAGTCTGAACGCGTCTTAACGTTTCTTAAAAGATCTCGTGTTTCTGCTAACATAGAGTTGTACTAGAAAAACTATACAAAGGCAATGGTATAGATTTTTTTAACATGCCTAAATAATATGTTATTATTTATTAGTTTAAATTTTATCTATACTTGAAAAGAGTAGAATCTTAAAAAACCTAACTCTAAAAGGGAATCGTGTATCAATGGATTGTGATTCTACTTCACTTCTATTAAGGTTTTTCTGTAAAGTCTAGTTCTTTAATTTGGTTATATTTAATATGTATTGCTTTACCTTTGTAAATTTGCTTTCCCTAATTTGGGCCAGCAGGATTTAATATTATTTAACTACGACCTGTAAGAATAAACATACATATGTGTTTTGGGGTATTTTTAATAAACCTTATTTATAATATAGATCTATTTACGAATACATCCAAATAAAATTATAGAAAATTAACGTTTTTTTTTAAATTCCGAAAGAGTTTTTATTTAGTAGTTTCCGTCATGGAACATTGACTTCTATATTTATAGCCACATCAATAAATTAGTCCGAATAGAAGCAAATATTTTATGCCATAAAATATGCATGAAGTTCTGTCATAAAATAAACCACAATTTTACACTTATTTAAAAGGTATGGAACTATATCTTTTATAACCAAAAATAATGTTTATATTTTACGTTAGGTATAGTACGAGATCCGAATAGGAGGCGACCTTTACCCACTGTTTACCGGATAAAAACTGTTTTATATTAAATAGAATATTTAAACGAAGGTATTGCCATAGGGTTGCCTAAAAGAAGGTCAAGGCCTGTTTAATTTAAAAAATATAACCTAAAAATTTTTGACACACCTTGTATAATGGCAACCCCTATATTTTTAAATACGTACGTATGCTAATAATTTAAATATACAGGGTGTCCGGGAAAATGTGGAAAATCTCTCGCACACGTATGGAACAGATGAAAATAATACGACAAGTTCCTATAAAATTTTTCCGTTTAAGCCCCCTGTGCGGAGATATGATCCCCTAAAGGGGGCAGCTAGAAATCGATTTTTCGTGAATAACTTTTAAAGCGCTCTGTATAATTTAATAATATTTTAGTACGATGCATACTAGTAAAGACCTCTTAAAATAGTGCCCTTGAAACTTATGTCGCTTCTTTAGTTTGCCAGGGACGGACTAGTTTTCGCACATTATTGATAATATTTTTTACGCCCTGTATGGTGAAGACACAAAAATATGTTTTTGGGTAGTTTAAACCTTTTGCTAAAAAAGGTACTCTTGTTTGACATCGATAAAATGAGCCGTTTTCGAGTAAACAACAACATTTGCAACAAATTCCTGACCTGCTACGAGAGGACTTCAATACTGAATCAAAATTACAAATTACATCGAAAATAAAATATTGTATTATTAAACAAAAATAAACTCTTATTGTTAAAATAATTTTTTACTCGAAAACGGCTCATTTTATCGATGTCAAACAAGAGTACCTTTTTTTAGCAATAGGTTTAAACTACCCAAAAACATATTTTTGTGTCTTCACCATACAGGGCGTAAAAAATATTATCAATAATGTGCGAAAACTAGTCCGTCCCTGGCAAACTAAAGAACCGACATAAGTTTCAAGGCACTATTTTAAGAGGTCTTTACTAGTATGCATCGTACTAAAATATTATCAAATTATACAGAGCGCTTTAAAAGTTATTCACGAAAAATCGATTTCTAGCTGCCCCCTTTAGGGGATCATATCTCCGCAGGGGGCTTAAACGGAAAAATTTTATAGGAACTTGTCGTGTTATTTTCATCTGTTCCATACGTGCGCGAGAGATTTCCCACATTTTCCCGGACACCCTGTATATTTTAAAATAATGAATAGTTTTTGTAACAAAGACCAAGGTGTTAGTGGTGGCGGACCCTATACTGGGTTAGTAAAAAGTACTACAACTTTTAAATATCTTTAAAACCGCTTAAGCTACATTTACCAAATTTGGTATTTAAGGTGTTTTGGACATGTCTGTAGAATTAAATAGTGATATTGGCACTGTTGCTCAATTTCCCAGTTTTGTGCTAACACGTTATTTAGTTTTTAAATAAAATGCCAGATTTATTTTTATTGCATAAAATTGGGCGGCTCACATTAAGTAAGCTTCTAATTTTTTAAAATTGTATTTCTATTATTTGCCGTTATAGGATACACTACACTTTCAGCAAACGTTACTTTAGCGCCTAAATCTTTTTAAAACTGCTGTAGTCGTGTTTACAAAATTTGGCGTTTTGGGGTTTTTTGGCAAGTCTAATTGATTATAGGTATCAGCATTGTTGCCAAATTTTAATTAAATTGCGGTGTTGTCATGACTCGATAACTGGTAAAGATTGAATTTTAAAAATTTGGAATATTACTAAAGTTGGCAAACTCCTTTTATTGCAAATAAAATAAACAGGGCAGTTCATTTAAAATTCCAAAAATATCACGAGTAGCTCAAAACTGGAAAATCTGGCAACACGGCACAACGGTATTACTGCTCAAGAGTGCGTTTATAAATAAAATGTAAAGTAATCCTTGTACTCTGTACTGGAATCAAAATGACATTTGAAATGTATTACATTGTAAAAGCAATTTTTGAACGCTACTCAGGAAATTACATGTAAATGTCCCTTTGTGACCTGGCATGTAACGGAAAATAATTAAAAATGTTTATTTATTTATTTATAAACTAATAAAAACTGCAATTTTAATATACTATAAATAAATTTATAAACAAATCAAATATTTTTAATGCAACACATTAAAAAATAACGTGTATGTTGTGTTTGTATAAAGATATTTCTATTTTGAATTTGAAAAAGTTTGTAGGTATTTTGTGGTGTTGTTGGAGAAAAATTAGTAGCTACATAAAAGAGCCTAAAAATGAATAAAGTTTTTCTGACAACCATAGCAGCATCGGCAAACTATTTTTGTTTCTTTTTAAAAACTTTTAAATCTAAAAATTATAAAAATTTCGTTTGTTTCCTATTCTTTTAAGAGACAAATATGAAATGCGCAAATCGGTAAATTGTTACCGCGCTCGTGAGCACGGTAAAGAATGTAATACAGAGTTACATTTCCAGACTATTTTTGAACGTTGTAAGACAGAAAGCAGTGTAATAAATAATACATTTAGGAACGACCTCTGTAACAGAAATGTAAGAAATGTGTACTTTGTAATGATTTATGAACGTAACCCAATTCTACTTGCTCGGATACCTTCAAATACAGAAATTTGTAAACGCAGCTTAAGCGGTCTTAGAGATAGTGGAGCGCCTCTCACCTTTTTACCCAACATGTGGCGTTGTCATATCCAGGAGCTAGTAAGAATGGAATTTTGAAAATTTGTGAACTTAATAAATTCTGCTTGTGCAATCTATTGCAATAAAAATAAATGGGGTATTCCATTAAAAAAGAAAAAAGATACATGTAGCACAAAACTAAAAAATCTGACAACGGTGCCGATATTACTATATTAAATTCGTCATGCCCGATATTTTTAGGATTTAAAAGTTGGTAAAAATGTAGCCTTAGCAGTTTTTAAAAATATTTAAAAGTTGCAGTACTTTTTACTAACCCAGTATAATAATGAAATATTCAGATGTTAACTGTATCATTAACTTTAGAATAATTTAAATTAATGGATAGACAACTGACGTATCCGCTACTAAAAATTTGTTAGACTTAAATGTCGTCTATTTAATAGTTCGGGTCATGAAACGTTTACTTTTATATTAATAGGCCCATCAGCAATTGATTTTAAAATGAAAACTATTATTTGTTGCCATTTATTATGGATGAGGCTTAATAGTAACCTTGATTTTATTACAATTGGAGGATAATATAAGGTGGGGCAGCAGTGTAATCACCCGATTTTGTACTTTTTTTTTAATAAATTGGTTCTGTTTGTAAAATTTGTTTATTTAATTAAGTATTTAAAATTTATTTTATCAAATCGATAAATTCCAAGTCGGTTAAATTATCGTTTTGGTAATTTGCATTGGCTGGCCAGATTACCTGATGAAACCATTCCAAATTTCTTTTTATGGGGTTTTTTAAAATCGCGGGTTTACGTCAATAAGTCTGGTATTCTTGAACCCCTTAGGGTACGTTTATATTAAAAGCGATTTGCTTAGAGGCTAGAGGTTAGAGACCTCTCTAACCTTTAGCCGCTAAGCAAATCGCTTTCAATATATTTGTACCCTTAAAGAGAATATTCGCCAGGAATGCGAGAACCTGTCGCATAAAGTTCTTGCAAGTGTGATCGAACATGCCATAAAACGGGCCGTAGGATCATCAGATCTGTCGGCGGCCACTTGGTCAATATCATTTTCCACTAAATGCAATAAATTTAAATTTAATAAAAATAAAAAAAATTTACAAGCAGAATAAGAAATTTTCATTAAAAAAAAACATCGGGTGATTACTTTTGCCCTATTCTGTATTTAATTACTCCTAAGCAAATATTAGTGTCTTTTATACAGGGTGTCCAACGATAAACTGCGGCGATGGATTTCTTGAAAAGTAGGCTTTATGTATTTCAAAGATGAAACAAAATCGAGCTGACATTAAATCGAAATTAAATTAAAAACAAAATAACTACAGCCGACATCAATACGGTATTAAGCTTTATATTAAATGGCCCACCACTCTCCTCAATTAACCATTTTTCTATAGCTCATAACTTCCAATTTCCCAATACATTCGCTACAAATTTCGTACACAATGTATACTAGGGTGGATATAAAAACGACTTTTTATTTTAACTTCTTACACTAAAAATTTGGTTCCCAGGTACCTACCTCTAGAAAATGTTCGGCAACAATGAGCTCTCAGTTTTGCATATGTTTCTTAGTCACATACAAAAGAAAATCACATCGAACCATTGGTTTATCATACTGTTTAATCTAAGATCCGAATAGGAAGCAACCTGCACCCATCTGTTTACCAGATAAAAACTATTTTATAATAATATTGCTATAGGGTTGCCTCAAAAGTTATGGTCAAGGCAAAATTCAAATTAAAAAATAACCAAAAATGTTTTGATATACCGGGTATAATGGCAAGCCCCATTGTTTTAAATACAGTTTAGGGCCAGTTGTAACAATTAATTAAAATTTGAAATTTAAACAATTTTTTACGGCATTATTTATAAAATTGGGAGAAAAAAATTAGTGAGATATTAGTAGAGGAAAGTGACCAAATATGGAATACTATTGTTTTTACACATAATTTGCATAAACATTATAAATAAAAAACTATTCGTAGTAATTAACACCAATTATATATATGTCCTTTATTTTGTAAAAATTTTAACTTACATTGATCAATTTTAATAAAGATTTTTTTAACTAAAAAAGGATAAAGGTAGCCAAATATGGAATAGGTACCCAAATATGAAATAATATAAACACCAATAAAAGTTAAACTTATTTAACAAAAAAGTCTTTGGAAACTTTGGTATAACATAGAAAGCAAAAATGTCATTTTAAAAAATTCACAGATCAGACTCTGGATCCAGCGCAATTATTGTGTCTAGACCCCACACCAACGTTGTGAGTGTCTTAAGTGAGGTTGACACGGGACTTAAATACGAGAGGGAAAGGAAATACCTCCGCGGGCAGTAGATTCCACCATCAAGATACAAAAGGGATAAAAGAACGAACAAAGTGGGCAGTTTCAAAAACACTTATTTTAGTAAAAATTGTTAGACTGGATGTAAACGTTATTTAAATAAGTATTGATTATTTTTGTTAGATAATAGCTAATTAAAAAATATAAAATCTAATTTTGAAAAGAAAAAGTTTCTTTAGCTGGTCTAAAATTATGCAATTGGGTGGATTTATTTTTCCCTACTATATTTTTTTTTTGTATATTTATTGTAGGTATTATTAAGATTAAGACACTTCTTAACTAAAACAAAAAGAAATTAAGTAAAGAAAAAAACGTATTTTAAAAGCTTATTCCATTATAAGCGTAAAAGCTTATTCCATAATACGTATAGTATGAATACGGTCATGCACCGAAAACTGAATTAAAGAATGCGTATTAGCTAGCTTGTGTATTTTTTTCGTAGATTACTAGAGAATATTTGAGACTAAAAGTTGTTTATAAAACTCCTTACTTATCACTATCCGTTTCGTAATGCGCTTGTTACGATACGTTGTCTTCGGTCCGTTACGTCAAACTTAACGATCCGGCACATGTATCGTATCGCGATCGGGTACGACCTTGGTCCGGCAAAATTAAAAAGATCAAAAACAGGAATACATAATAATTAAAAATGTTGGTTAAGACACAAAACCAAACAAAAAATTTGATTGGTTTAGTTGGTTGCATAAAGTGGATACGGGACGTATGCATTGGGGCGTGCTTTTTACCTTTTTTTAATCACACATCGTCTTGTGTATACGGATAGGTATAGGTGTGCAAAGTGGTGTTACTCTTTGTCTCTATTAAGAAAACCTATTTAAATTAAAATAAAATCTATAATTTAATTTATTAATAGGTTTTTAAAAGAATTTAATTATTTTTTAATTATGTTTTAATAAAAAAATCGTTTTTCAGTAACAGTTTACTGACTTTTTGATTTTTATTAACCTGTTAAATTTTTAATCAATTGGTAACAAATTAAGCTGGTTTAATATGCTTGATTCGTCGGTATGTAATTAAAACAATAATACGATATTTTTTTAATTGTTTTTTAATATTTCTTTTAAAAAGTAAAAATCGTTAATATTGCAGTTCTCAAGAAAGGAAATATTTGAAATAAAAACATTGTAACTTATTTAAATAATTGTGTTGTTACCAACAACAAAGGAATGAGTAGTTTTGCTTATTAAAACGGAAAAATATGTACCTAACTAATTTTTAAGTACAGGGTATTCCATTTAAGAGGAAAAGTGGCATATTCTTTTTCTTTTTCCATATTTTTTAAATAAATTCAAGATAACCAATCGATGTATTTTAGATCGGGAATTTGAAAATCGTATTAACAAAACAATTTTTATGTGTCCCAAATTCGACCCTCTCTGGAATATTGTTCTCATGTCTGGGGAATGGCATCCCCTACAACCCTCAGCATTCTTGATGCCATTCAAAGAAGGTCTGTTCGTCTTATTAATGATCCTTTACTTACTCAAAGACTTCCTTCTCTTGCTCATCGTCGAGCTGTGGGAGATCTATCGCTCTTCTATAGATACTTTTAGGGCTTCTGCTCCAACGAATTGTCCAGTATAGTCACTCCTCTTGCAGTTCCCAACAGAGAAACTCGTGGTGCCGCGCGTATGCATCCCCATACAGTTTAATTGGACAGGCCCCGAACTTCCCATTTCGTTCGTTCTTTTATCCCTAGAGTTTCTAGACTGTGGAACCTGCTGCCAGCGGAGGTCTTTCCTTCTCCCCCAAATCTTCAAGTTTTTAAGTCCCGTGTTAACAAACTTCCTCTTACCCTGCTTAAGACACCCACGGTACGTTAGTATTTAGGCTTTCAGCCTTCGTGGATTGTCCAAAGATAAAAAAAAAAAAACAATTGCATCAAAAAAAAAAAAAAGAATTACGCCATTAATGTTGCATTTTTAAATGAAACACCAAATTTATATTTATATTTTTAAATTATCTGATCAATTCTAAACATTTTTTATAAAAGGTACTATATGTCTGTCTTTAACTGTTTTTGGATTATTGATGCTTAAAGAGTTATATTTTTAGCTAATATTATTTAATTAAATATATCAATACACAATAAAGGTAATACAGGTGATTACCTAATACTTCAAAGTCATTAAAAATTTTCCTTGGTGGATTTTAATACTAGTTTTTAAAACGAAATTATTCGTTAGATCAAAAACTATAGTTAGTAATAAAATATTACAAGTGTGGAGAAAATGGCAGTGAAGCGAAAAGAAAATACATTGATACTTTTCAAAGAATTTAAAAATTACTTTGAAGTATCATGTAATCACATGCATACCTGTATTTCGTATTGGGATATTTAATTAAATAAGCCAAAAATAAGACCTTTTAAGCGTCAATAACTCAAAAACATTAAAAGATAAACACGTAGTACCCTTAATAAAGAACACTTAGAATTGACCATATAATTCAAAAATATAATAATAAATATGGTGTTCCATTTAAAAATACAACATTTATGGAGTAAGTCTTTTATTTTTCACAAATTGTTTTTTAATGCAGTTTTTAAATTCTCCGAGCTATACATCAATTGGCTATCTTGAGTTGGTTTAAAAATATGAGGAAATTTAAAAAATATGCCATTTTTCCTCCTAAATGGAATACTCTGTACCGTAGCCTTTATTTAATTTATCTTTTCAGGCCAACAAACCCGATGTCTGTCCGATATACGTCATTGGATCGGGGGCCAACAGTGGATCATGACCGCGAGTTCCTTCCAATACGGGACCGTAGAGATCGTTCACTGGATAGAGGCCTTTACTTTGAGGATGATCCCTACTGGTAAATATATAAAATTGCCCTTAATAGCCTTCCATAATTATTGTTTTTTAAAAATAAGTTAAAAAACAACAAGTGGTATATCTAATATTCAGCTAAATTATAACTTGCAAGTCTAACAGATCTTTTATTATTAGATTTAACAGTCGCACCTGGGGCAGAGCCGCAAGGGGGTTATTGACTGACCTCAACCGTATTTTTTTGCTATAACTTTTTAGATAAAAAAAATTAAATATGGTTTCTGGCTTTTACACATGATTCTTTAAAAGTTTATTTATGCAAAAAATTAAAAGTTTGAATCATATAGTGCTGACTTGAACAACGTTTTTAGGATGGATTGAATGGCAAGTATCACTTATTGATGAAGTGTTGGAAACTAACAGCGGTCGTAATATAATTATAGAATTACTATAAAAGACGCTTTCAGAAGTAAAAACTACCCAAAAAAACGTACCACAAGAAATAAATCGACTTGCCAAAATAGCACAGTTGGCACTGTTTAATTTGCTTTTAAAAAAAAGTTAACCACAATATTTTTTAAATTATAAAGTTAAACGCTTATACCCCACATCTACGTACAAAAAGCTTGGGTTAGTAGCTAACTCCCCTGCCCTATATACCCCGGGTACAAAAGTATGCCCTAGGTGCGACGGTTAAATAGGAAAAAATAAAGGAAATATGAAGGTGCTGAAAAAAATGTTATTACAAATTTTTAATGCTAAAATATGACGATCTTACTAAACTCTCTATCCAAAAGTGGATAATTTCGATAAATGAAGGTACAGATTGCTAATAGTTTAATTTGCTTTCAGTTTTTTTTTTTGATATAAATAATGAGTGTATTCTCACAATATTTGGGTGGTGGTTTATGTGGTAAAATATAATAATTTGCTCTCATTTATTTTTTTTAACTCATTAAAAAAAAAAAAAAACATATAACGAGTATATTTTTACATCTTGGATCCAAAAAGATATAAGTGGTAAGAGTTCAAAACAGACATTTTTGATTTATCTACATTACAAAAACTGAGCTCGTGTGTGGCGAAATTTAAATTATTATAATATTAAGCACCTGGTAAAAGCTATTTTTTTAAATGTTATGGTTAAAAATGCCGAAGCAGTTGAACAGTCCATGCAAGGAGCTTGTTGCTTCTTTAATAGGCTATTTTGAGCAAGAACGTGAAAATAATGGACCTTTGTTGCCTGTAGCTGCAGTAAGAAAAGTTAGTTTCAATGAATTCCAGTTATTAGGTATTCGGTGTTTTAGTGGATAAATCCATGTTTCTATATTGAATTTGTAATACCTGGGTTTTTTAAAATAAAATTATTCTTTCTTTTTTTGTGTTATTGCTTCATTTTTGTAATGAAAATTATGACATTTACTAAAATCAACAACTTGGCAACAGGGCAATTTTGCAGGTTACTGACGAGCAACGGATTTAGTTTTAGATAAAGTATATATTAAACCTAATGTGACAACAACTCGTTACGTATTTATACAAACTGTTTGATAATATTTGAATGCAAAAGGCATTATAAACAATGTTTTGTAATAAAATCAAGTTAAATAATTAGTAATATTCTTCTAAATGTGTCCGGTGCAAAACGCGTCAAATACTGTTTTATAACTGCTATTCAATAAATAAGCACTAGTCTTCAAGATTTTCTTTTTCAATTTACCATTAGGTCCCTAAAAATTTTGTAATTGTTTTTTTATTGACCTGTTTAAATTGTCTAAATGAAACAATTATACGGAATGAGTTTTTTTCGATGTTTTATATAGGGATCCCAGAAACCGCTGCAGTTACAGAGACGGTTAAATAAAAAAACTTAAACTAAGTTTTTGTTTTGTCCAAAAAAATATGGCTTACTAGATATTAAAAAAAAAACGTTTTTTCAATTTTTTTTCTCTCTATAGCTCAGTTAATATTCAAAATAGGAAAAAAGTGTCCTAATGAGAAATGGTCCTCCGAGATAAATTGTACTAGCCATAAAGTGTTTTATTCACCCTTCTTTTTCAAAAAAGAAATTGAAAGTAAAAGTACTATATTAGATTTTTGGTATTTCTTACGGTTTTCGAGAAACCCTGTAAAACTATCGAAAACGTAACACTCTGTACGTCAATTCGTGCTGGATTGTATAATAATTAAGTAAATAGGTTCATATTATTCTAAAATGAACAAAAAAGTAATAAATTTTATGTTTTTCTATAAATTGTAATTCTAGCGGTGATTGAACTATTTTAAAAGAACTAAAATTTAAATAATGGATTTTTCTATACCACTTTTATTTGTTACCGTTTATGCGTATATGGATGCTATTTCTATCTTAAACAACAGAATTAATTAAGATAAAGTGTATTATAACATTTTATAAAGGCTTCTTATAGTTTTATCTACAGAGGTGAAGTTATTTTGTGTATAAATAAAGTTAAAACACCTAGTGTTTTCATTTTCTAAAAGAAACAAAAACTTATTAGCTGTTTTGTTACAGCTCCCGATCCGCCCGTCAATCACCAACTTCCCATCAACCGTTCATCGGTGAACTTCAACATCAAAACTCGGATCTGCAACGCGATTTAGCAAACCTTAAGAAAGAATTAGATTTAACAAATCAAAAGTTAGGCTCTTCGATGCATTCAATTAAGACCTTTTGGAGTCCAGAGCTAAAAAAGAAAGAGCACTAAGAAAAGAAGAATCTGCGAAATATAGTTTGATTAATGATCAGTTGAAGTTATTAAGCAATGAAAATCAGGTAAGTGTAACATACTAATAACGATCTTTAAGTACACCTGTATAGTACGTAAAAACACAGTTTTTCATAACTTTAACTTTTTTTTTTTTTTTTAATAAATGTATTTTTTTATAATGCTTTTTAAAAAAGCGGTTTATGGAATTGTTTACAAATAGGATATACGTTTTTTTGTAAAAAATAGATAAAAAAGGTAAAAGCAAAATGTACAATTTAACACCCTTGTCAAAAATGCATACTTTAATTAAAAAAACTGCCTCACCCTGTATAATCCCTACTTACTAAACGTCCGCTTACCTATTAAAAGAAGCATTAGTATAAGTTAATATGTTGTTCTCATCACCTTCTAGATGTTTTGAATTGTACTGAGCCGTTAGTACAATTCTAACATCTAGAAGGCGATGGTTGTTCCAAATACCATTGATACTGTGGATTTTTATGAGCTAGTATGACGAAGTACGACGTCGAAAAGACGTCCCCTAAACGACGTCAAAAACACGTAAGTAAAATGACATCATAATTTTGGTCCGATGACGTCTTATGACCAAAAATTACTAAAAATGCTTGCTGCTTGGGAAGCAAATACATGTACCACATGCTATACCTATCGTAATTATCTTTTGAGAAAATTACGGTTGAAAATTTCATGTTAATCGATATCGATTTGTTAAAGAACAAATACTGATGGAAAAGGGCTAATACGATTTCTACATATATTTAATGAACCCTATGTATATTTGCGAAGGCGCTTGTGGCTGCTCCGGTTGTCTCGGCAAGCGTCGATCTCCGGAGTTAAGCAGTGAAGTGCGCGCCCATAACTTGGATGGGTGACCGGCGGGTTTTGGGCAACGGCACGCGGTGTGTGAATGGGAAGGAGTAGGGGTCAAGGTACAATAAGCCTTCAGGCTGCAGTGCACCACCTAGGGGGTGGTCGTCGGGCGTGGGTGGGATGACCCCGAAAGGGCGAAAAAAAATCTATCGATGTGAAAATTTAATACGGCAGTAAATTGCTATAGTTCAAATTAAAACCACAACCCTAAATCTTAAATTAAAACCTAACACATAATTTCTAATTGTTTTTGTAAATTATATCCTATTCTAACCCCAATAGTTTTTAAGATATTAGTAATAAAATGCTAGGCTGCCCTAAAAATTGCAAAGAAAAAATAATTTTAGGCGTATAATTGACAAAAAAAGATTAAGAAACAAGTGTAAAGTTTAAATATAAGGCTTAAGATAGTGTCGAAAGTCAATTTTTGTGGCACTTTCGGTTAAACCAAAAATTGTATTTTTACGGTGATAGGATAATATAGAGTTTATTACAAATGTGTAAAAATTGCATTACTCTTTTTCTACAATCAAAGCAGCGTTTAACACAACATTTTTTAACGTCATTTTTTCAAAAAGTTATTGAAATAGGTATAACATGTGGTACATGTATTTTCTGGGCATTTCCAGAAAAATAGATTTTTGGAGAAATGGTGCTTTATTTAAAATAGCAAAATTGAAAACTCTTTTGGTTAAACCGGATGTGCCACATTAAATCTAAAACTTTAGAAATCTGCATCCTATTCAAAATATCCAGCCATACATCCTACCAAAATGTCAAAAGCGTGTACCACTTTTCAAGAAACCAACAGGTTTGCTGGTAATTTCATGGGCACCCGATATACACCATATAAACTACCATACAATGTGGACGTAAATAGCCCCCCTGCTAACTTTTGTCCCCTTAATTGTTTCTTTTTAAAATTATAATATAGGGTCAATATCTTAACTTATTACAAAATGGCGAGACTTTAAAAATTACCTAAATTTCTGACTTGGATGGCCATATTTCCAAAACCAATTAGCTTAGATGAACCTAATATGGTATTTTCTTAAAACTCTTTTAAATATCCTTTTAATGGTAAATAAATATACAGGGTGATTCTTTAAAAAATAGTACTTTTTGTCCTACCCTGTATATTATTATCAGTATCACCACTGGAGAGATATTTAAAACGGCTTTAAGAAATACCATATTTGGCACATTCAACTTTATTAGTTTCGGAAATATAGCCATCCAAATCAGAAATGTAGGTAATTTTTAAAGAACCTAGATTTGCTTACGCACAAACTCGTTTCTTCGCCCATGAAATGTAACTTTTGTTTCGCGCAGATAATACCATTGGCAATCCATATTGGCGATTTCAAAGCTCAATGAAACCTCTGGTGGTCAACGGCGCAAGCTAAGAAACAAAAAGGAGATCGGCCATGTTTAACCATCAAGGGCACTACTCAACTTGAACAGTATTTTATACCGTTTCAATACCCGAAATCCGTAACGGGATTAAAACTAGCTACCTGCCCATTGCATGCTTTTTTTTATTTCCTTTAGGTTTAACAGCGCCCCCATCGGTAGTTAAAATAACCAATATTCTGGGGTTATAAAGTACTCGTCAGGAGCTTTAAAATGATATGCCACAAGACCCCTTTTTTTATTTAATTTTTTTCTAATATGGTGCCCTTCCGCCATCTTGATTGTTGCAACTTTAATTTTTACGTCAAACAGTAGTTTATATCCTCCTATTTCTCATACCGAAATTTTATAAAGAAAAAATTAAGGGTACAAAAGTTAGCAGAGGGTGGGGACTACTTACGTCCACACTGTACAATGTTTAATATATGTTAGTGTTTGTTAGGTTTCAATAATGAGTTGTAAATTTAAATCACCATATATGCAAATAAGGGTAACCGAAATTACCAAAAATCGTTACAAATACATTGAAGGTGTGCTAATCAAAATCCTTTTAAAAACCGAGGGCAGCGTAAATCATCGATGCTAATCAAATTTGCAGCCCTTTCATCCACAGATTGCTAAAATGTTGTAGGCAGTTGAATAACGAACAAACTACCAAGCAATTAAATTAGGGCTTGCTAACTTGTTTTTGTCGTTCAGAAATTGACGAGAACAAAATTTAGTTAGTCGAAAACGAATTTTGGTTCATAAACTTACCAATTAAACACGAAATTTTGGGCAAAGAGAATAAATTAATTAATTTTCTTGTTATTTTATAAAGCTCTTTTAAATCCAAAAGGTAATCTACACCGGACGGCCTATAATACAGTATTTACAAAAAAATATTAACAGGATGTTTATTAAAAAACTTATCACTTAAGTTATCTGTAAAAAGAAACACGTAAGATATTTATTGAGGGGAAACGTTTTTACAAAAAATTGGACCTTTAACCCCTTAATTACTAGAGCCACTCCACCAAAATTCTAAAATTAGAAGGGGGGTCGAGTGATATATCATTTTAAAGCTCCTGACAAGTAGTTCATAACCCTAGAAATATAATGTCAAATCCTTCACCTACTACAAAATGACGGTACCTTAAATATTACCTAAGTACCTTATTTGGATGTCTTTTTAATTCTGATACTTGTTTGTACTTCTAATATGTTTTTACTTACAGTTTCAGGAATGTTTAAAATAGTTTTTTAAAGGCTTTCTATTAGACAGATTTATATTTTTTCTGACAGTATCAATTCTATTTATTCTATAACTATATCAACAACCATTTTATAATACTACCGTAATGCATATAAGTAAAATAAGCAAAGGTAAAACAATACTTGTGATATATACAGAGTAAGATAAAAATTAAAAATTTTTAAATAAAGCACTTTGTATATTGTATCACCATTTAAAAGATATCTTAAAGATCTTTAAAAAATACCATATAAAGCATATCTAAGTTCTAAGTTTATTAGTTTCGAAAATATCGCCATTTGTAGTAGGTAAAGGTATTGACTTGATATTCTAGGGTTGTAAAGTACTCTTCAGGAGCTTTAAAAGGATGTACCACTCGACTCATCTTCTTATTTAAAAATTGTGGGGTGGTGGCCCTGGTGGTTAAGGGATTAAAAGAGCGCAGTCCAATTTATATAAAAACGTTCATCCTTAATAAATATCTTGACGTATTTCGGAGATTTTCTCAAATCTGTCTTTACTCGCAGATAATTTGAGTGGTAAGTTTTTAAATGATTACCCTGTATATGTTTTTACCATGAGAATACCAAAATTTTACTTTAAACTTTAAGGTTTTTAATTAATTATACCTTTCTCATTAAATAGTTCTAGTTAAGTGCACGCTAAGTAACCTAAAAATAATGGGACCTCTTTAGTCCTGTCCCCCAACACACACTCTAAATTTCTTACAAAAAGCAATATTCGTAAAGTGTCGTAAAAATAGGAAAATAAAATAAATTAAAATAATATTAAATATTTGTTCTTGGCTAGTAACTTTAGTTTTTTTTACATTGGACACCCTACAAGTTATTGCATTTTTCCATTTCTCAAAAAGCTCTAAAAATATTTAATGCATATTAATCTATACTAAATTGAATTATTTTTTTGGCAAAGATGTGTAAATTTCCACTGTAATAATGATTAAATATGCGCGTAGCCAGAATTTTGTTTATGGGGGGCAAATAAAAATTAATAAAATACCGGGTGTTTCTCCAAGATAGAACCTATCTATAATTTTTTTAAAATTTAAGAATAATTAAGAAAAGTTTAATTTTCTTATGTCGATGTTTGACACAAATAAGCATTGGTCGATTTATTCAAATTTTAAATGGCACCACCGCAATATTTTATCCTATGTCGTTTGTATGTAACGTTTTAAATCCAAAAGCCTCTTGCGTATCACATGTAGGTTTAAAATTTAAATGTTAGTTTAATTCTGCGATTATTTTTTTATAATTTTATTTTAAAGTACCACAATAAGAATTAAAATTTCACCAAAGCATTAACTTCAGGTAAACGCAAAAATTTCGTTAAATAATTTTATGAGATTATACGCCACGCCGCAAAAATTTAATACAGAAAGATTTTATTCCATTTGATCATCCCAAATTTCAATACTATTCGCATGAAATAACAGCCCTCAAATAGGGAATAAGCACATAATTGGTAATACACGCAAAACAAAAACATAAAGAGTAGATCAAAAAGCGGTTAAATGTGTTTCAATAACGGAGCTGAGAAAATACACAATTAAAATACAAAAAAACAATCAAAATACAAAAAATTTAACAACCAGTGTTTAAATAAAGTGCGTTCATAAATTCAAATCGAGCTACAGACTATGTGATTATTGTTTAGACGGTTGTATAGACAGTATTTTAGACAATCGGTGCAACAAGATGCATAGACTTTTGCCCACAGACATACAATCTGTCATATAACATGTTAAACAATGGCGCCAGATCATGCGATTATCGTTTCGACGATCGAATATACTTTAATTTACAAAAAGTTACATAGTCTTTTGCAGTTTTATTAAACGATTTTACTTGACTTTTTATTTATTTATTTATTTGTTATTGTTTGGGTCAAAAATAGTAACTGGAATTAGACCCCCTTACTAACGACAGATCGATTCGAAACTAGGGACATACTCTTAATCTTAATGGCAATACAATATAATACATTCTTTATAATGGTAAATCCAAAATGGCCGCCGATACAAAATGGCAGATTACATTTTACTTCACAACAACCCCAGTATGGGTATCATATGAAAGGATTTAATTGGTACAATATGAAAAATCACTATGAAAAAATGAAAATCCAAGATGTCCGCCGACACAAAATGGCGGATTTAATATTTTTCTCACACTACCTCAATATGAATAGGTATCCAATAAAAGGGCTTGATTGGTATATTAAAGCTCATTCTAAAATAAATAATATAAATAGACTGAGAAGTATCAACTAACAACAAAATTAAAAACTTGAATATAAATTATATATGTAGGTTTTTAATGTTAAGCGTTTTTATTGTATTAAAAGCTACAAAATAATTGGGTTAGACTTAGCTACCAGATCGCATCAATCTTCCCATCAATCCAGGGTATTTATCAGACAAATAATAAAATCGTTGCTTAGTTACCTGGTAAGGCATTAAATGAACTCAATAGAATAAGAAGGATCAACTAACAACAAAACTAAAAAAAAAAATAAGTTATATGATCTTTTAATATTAAACGGTTTTATTAAATTTGGTAAGTCCCACCTACCAGATTTTTTAAATCTTTTATTAATCTAGAGTATTGATCAGACAAAATAATAAAATCGTTGGGCACGTAAAATTTCTATCATAATATTTACTCCGGATACGCTACGCCCAACGATTGTATTATTGGTCTGATTAGTACCCCAGATTGGGACAATCTGGTAGCTAGGCCTTACCACATATTTTAGCTTTTGGTTCATAAAACTGTTCAACATATTTTTTTTTAATATAATTTATACCTACTTAACTTTAATAGAAGCTTAATTATTCATAAAAAAACGACATTGTCAGGCTTTGGTAAATTGCGGATTTTTTGATAGCCATTCCAATTAAACATGGTATTCCGAAAAAGCTCACCGATATACAACTTTAGTTTTGTTCTACATGTTTCTATATGTTATTGAATTTTAGGATTTTAAAAAATCTAAATGTCGTTATTGTATATTAGTCTACAAGGTGTTGGAAAAATAATATTCGTAACACAAAAAAATCAATCGTTTTTGAGAAAATTAAGTCGTAAATAATTTAATTTTTTCAAAATTTTGCAAGATTGCAACACAACAGGAACGCTTGTATCCCATGTACACGAGTACAGCAACTGATTCTTCAAATTGTTATATTTTTTATTTAATAACGCTTCCAGTACATTACATTTACTAAAAAAAGACAGGACTTACGGATACATGGCGATACACACCACCACTATTCACGGTTATCACTTACTTATTTAAAACGATGCGATGCATCAAAAAAAAAAAATAAACACAACATTTGTAAATCACCTAAGGTTTTAGTTAACTGTATTAGTAATCACAAACACACAATAGGAGTCCTCTATAAATGTTCTTTTAGCTGGTAGCATTGTTGAAAATAAAAGTGCTCCCCATGTTTTGGATCTGAAAATTGAGTGTAAGTGTCCCTTTTGTCTCAAAATGCACGCACTAATATAGTAATACATACTAAAAATCAAATGTGATTTCAATTCGGGTAAAAAGTACTTTGTAGTATTAAACAATCTTTTTTCCGACGTAGGTATTTATTTTTTTGCCTACCAACACCATGTTTCGTACGACGTTGCCAGTTGTGTTAGGGATTTTGTTTGTCTGTTTTTCTTCATAAAATTGTATTGATTAAGCAAAAAAAAATTTTTTTAGAGGCAGTTAACTAATAAATATATTGTATTGATTTATTATATGCTATTAGGCATCTGATTTTAAATAATTAGGGTTCAAAATCAATTTATTTTATGACTGAAAGAAAATAGGTTTAGCATTTTTTTCTCCGTAACGCAACGGCTGATTTTCGGACATATGTTGTAAGGAACTTTTTTGCTTAGAATAATGCAAAAATATCCTCTTAAAGTTGAGAACATTACTTCCCTAACACCATGTAGATCTATTTTTGTAAGAAATCAAAAAATGCAATAATATAACAAGTATTCCATTTTAAAAAACAAAAGTTGTATATCATTACGATTTTTTGGAACACCCAGTATAATTAATGTGAAAGTTTTCCCAAAAAGATTAACTAAATTTTTAATTAATTTGTGTAAAGCTTTATATGCTCAATTTATATTGTGAGTTACTAACACTAGGTACATATATCAATTTTATTACTACCGAGTGACACACACAAAAATTATTAAATTAAATATTAAAAGTTTTAAGGTTTATTAAAAGCAAATTATTATCGATATTTTTTCCGCTATCAAATTTATTTCGGTTAATTTCAAAAAATAATATAAAAATATGAAAAAAATACAGAGTGCCTTAAAACAAATGCATCAAATCTTGGACGGTAAATCCTTTTTGAAAATAAAAACTAGTTTGTTGTATAAACATTTAGTCACAAGCAGTGACGGTCATATTAACTTTCCAAGGGGGGCCATATACCATCAATAAATGCCCATATTTGCAAATAGGTCTGGTAAGGTAAAAAAATTAATCGGTTACAAAGAATATGGCATGAAAGGGGGGCTATGGCCCCTATAGCCCCCCTTATGACCGCCCCTGGTCACAAGTCAACTTGGTGAAGTATTGCGTTACAAAAATATCAAGAATAAAGTTTTTAATCTTTCAAACAAATAGCGATAGAATATTGACTTTTTACAAAAATATTGATATTACAAGAATACACTTTTCAATATTTTTGCACTTTTAATTAATAGAAAAGATGAAAATAGACACTCCTATCGTTTTTGTTTCTTGTTAACTTAATTTAAGAAAAGGTTTATTTAGAAATTTGTTTATCTTCTGTTTTATTTTTATTAAACTAAATAAATAATATATAAATCATAACATATCGGGAAGGGAAAATTTATTAAAAATCTATTCTTTCTAATCTGTTAATCCCTGTTAAAGCATATTATTTCTTTATTTAAAATTACTAAGTAGTTTAAATAAAGTACTTATTTTGTTTTTGAAAAAAAACTAAACACTTTTTTATTTTTGATTTTGATAAACTACTCTTTATTTTAAAAAGAAATTCTTCTAAATGTTTTGCATTTGTTTTGAAACACTGTATACAATTAAACATACAACCTCCTTCTTTTTTTTTTAAGTCAGTTAAAAATCGCTTAGAATACAATCTACAGCGAAACACATTTTTGGCTACTGAATTTACACGAGCCAAAAAAACAAAAAACAAAATACATTATTAAATTGAAGGCAAAGGCAATCCAATTTAATACTACAGAAAAGAAAATAAAAAACAAGAATATATTGAGTTTAAGAAATAAAAAGAAACATGAAGGTGGGACTCTAATGCTATCAACATTTAATGTAGATTACTTTGTATTAAATTAAATTTATATGTAAACTTTAAAAAAATAAATTAGGTGTATTTGTTTTTTTATCTTAAAAAGCGTTTAGCTTATTATTACGCACAGTTGTTAACAACAAAAACAAAAGTAATTTTTAAAGACCTTGGGTTGTCTGGGTTTTTATCAGGTGAAAAATAAAAAGAAGAGACACCTATGGAGACATCGCAAAACCTAATCAACTGAATAATTAAATATTTTTATTATTGTTTTCTTTTAGTAAATTATTAGTTTTTCCTTTAATTATGTGGCATAAAATTAAACTTTTCAATAAATTGGTAAATAGTAGAAAATTGTTATTTTTTTGGTTGCCAAAACAACAGGGGCCGTTCAAGTATTACGTAAGCACTATAGGGGGGCGGGGGTCTTAGTTTTGCTTATTTTTGATGAAATGGGGATGGGGGTCTAAATAATGATTACGTCAGCAGCAGCTGTTTACTGTTTTAAACATATGGCAACTCACCACACAATGGGGCGCAATTAGGAGTACTCAACCGCTGGCTATGCGGAGTGTCAAAATTGCCGAATTAAACCAATAGGGTGTCTTTATTTTGATGGTTTTGACACTCCGCTTACCCAGCGGTTAAGCGGCTAAGTATTTCTATGCTTCAAAACGATATACATTTTCGGTGATTTCCACAAATAATGAATACGTTTAGGTAGTCGCTTAGAATCGAGTATGAAAATTACGCGCGCAATGTCTAAATGTAGTTTCAAATAGATAAATCCAAGTTACACCAAAAATCTCAAACTCAGTGTGGCGTAAATTTAAATTACAAACAAATTCTACAAGGAATTTGATTTTTCTTTTCTAAGAAAATTTAAGAATAATTGCAATTAGTGACTAAGAATAAATTCAATCTACTATGATTTTTTTTAAGAGGTGAGTGTTAAAACCGTTTTAGGTACAAGTACTAGAACTGGAGAATCTTGGTTCTTGAGTTTGGACCGCGTCAAATTGAAAACGTTAACCGACGCATCGCCATCGATTGCTCGAGGCATTTTTAGGGATCTTTACCCTGAGAGATAAAAACACTGAGAGACCGAGAGATAGGAACACTGACTTCATAAGACAGATTTATTCGAGGATTTGTTTCTTATCATTGACTGTTGACTGGTCACAATAATAAACTATGTTATTTTTTTGAATTTCTATATTTGACTGGCTTAATGTAAACAATAATATACAAAACAAAAATTTAAAAACGTTTGTTTTGTTCATAACCTTGGTTCTTAAGTTTGGACCGCGTCAAATTGAAATCGTTAACCGACGTATCGCTATCGATTGCCCAAGGCATCTTTAGGGATCTTTACCCTGAGAGATAAAAACACTGACTTCATAAGACAGATTTATTTGAGAATTTATTTCTTATGATTGACTCTGTCGACTGGGCACAATAATAAACTATGTTATTTTTTTGTATTTCTACATTTAAATGGCTTCTCTCAAATTTAAAAAAACGCTTGTTTAGTTCGTAATATTACTTAATACAAATGTTTACGTAGGCATGGGAGGGGGAGTTATTAATTGTTTTAATATTTGCTTACTTTTGATGACATGGGGAGGGGGAGTTATTAATTGTAATAAATCTGCTTACGTAATACTTGAACGGCCCCTTAGATAGATTTTTATTCTGTTCTTACAATTTGCCTAACAATCTACAGGCTGTTACAAATTCAAGTCCACCATTAGGATCTCGAAAACATTAATACATACGGAGTTGGTAATATTGGGGCAAAGTTCTGCTTTGTTTTATCAATTTTTAATTTTTAAAATTTAAAAATGTATAGCCGTTCTAGAAATTTTCCGGAAAAAAAACGAAATTTGACGAAATATTGTTTTCTAAGTTTATTTTAAAAAGATTTTTAGGAAAAATGTCACATAATTATTGCCACTTTTGTTGTTTTACAAAAATAATGCCATTAAATTAAAGATCCGAATTTTCATCTTTGACCCGCCATCATCAACTTTGTTTTTTAAATTGGCGAAATATTATTTGGTTTTACACCCAGCAAACTTGTATTTTAATTTTGAATCCGACGACATATCACACTTAATATTTATGCAATGTATCGAACCAAAAAACATGTTTTATTATTTTGCCGTTCATAATTATGATTTTTTTACGTTCGTAAAAATTGCCATTCATTCGCAGTATAAGGCGCGTTCGCACAAGTATGCATAATTTTTTTTAACCTATGCTTATTATTATTATTTTTAATTACTTTTTTAAATTTAATTAACAAGCTACAAGAATAAAAATGTATTTCACGTACATTTAACAATACGTATTAAAATAAAGCATTTAATTAAATTTAACGCACCAATACCTTTATCGTAGCCTGTCATAAAAAAAGGTGCACCTGCAAACGAAAACGTCCCTGAATGTTTGGGAAAAAATTGTAATTTTTAATGGAGGAATACCAAAAGGTGCTTTTTGTTTCGACACGTCGCGTCGCATAAATATAAAATATGACATGTCGTTTGATTAAACATTAAAATACAAGTTTATTAAGTTTAAAACCAAATATGTTGCCTATTTGAAAAAAGCAAAGTTGATAATATCGGCTCAAAGAGACAACGTCGGATCTTAAATTTAATGACTTCATTTTATTATTTTGTAGAATAAAAAATGTGGACATTATAATGTAACATTTATTTTTAAAATATCTCTTTAAATAAACTCAAACAAAATAAAAACTGTTTTGTTTTTTTCGAATAGTTCCTGAGCGGCTGCATATGTTTAAATTTTTAAAACGGAATATTGTAAAGCATTAAATGCGAAACTTTGCCCGAATTTAACCAACCCTGTATCTCTTACCGAATTTGTAACAGTCTGTATATTCGATTTGCCTTTTGTTTACAATTCTTATTCATATTCGGGAGATTTTACTCCCAATGTTTTAAGCATTTCAGTAACTTACTCATTCTTAGGGATTCGTCCATAAATTACGTGAGGCATTTAGGGGAGGGAGGGGGCCGACTTGAATCTCCCTTATCTCACCGTGGGGAGGTGGGATTCGTGCAAATATCACGTAATTTTTCTTCCGCTAGAGACAAGAAAAATGTATCCTGTGATGCAGTGTCACTCTTTGGATTGAGGGCCTTTTTTTGCACTTTAAAATTATTTCGATTACTAAATAATATCCGGTTTAGAAAGATTGGGGGATAGGGAAAAGTGGTTAAAGCAAATCTCACCAGGGAGGGAGGGTGAGTTCAAAATTTAAAAAAGCCGCCTCATGGAATTTATGGACAAGAGACAAAGATTTACCAAAACTCTAAAAGTTGTAATGTCAGGAAAATAGAAAAATCGTCATTGAAAAGCCTATTTTTCATTGTGTGTTTTTAGAAGTTTATATTAAGTAAAACATAACAATATGGTTATTGCGTGAACTTCTGAAATATATTTATACAATAATACAGAAAGTGGCACGCTAAAGCTACATTTACAATTTAATAAATGCTATAATGCTAATTAAACGTACGAACTTTTCAAAGCTTAATTAAGGGTATTTTTATGTTTTTAATTTTTATATAAACACAGAAAACTAACAAGCTAAAAACCAGCAAAATGCTTGAAAATTTAATAAGAAGAGGATTTGCCTATTTTATTTTATAAAGTTTGAATTTTTATTACACAAAATGTTGCAGAAATGAATGTTTCAAAAATTATTATTTTAATTTTAGCCAATTAAAAAAGGAAGTTCCCAATTCTCCTAAATGTTTTTTTCGTGCATATGCTACATGGTTTACTCCGGCGTTTGTGGACCGATTTTAAAAATTTGTTTTTATTTAATACAGTGCACTTCCGCGGTGGTTCATGCAAAAAACCCAGTGAAAATCGCGAGAGAGAAAGGTACTAGACCTATTTTTTATCTCTACCATACGTTGTTGGTACTGCAAAGCTGCCTCTGGATAGGTATAGATAGGTGCTTAGATAATAAAGAATGAAGTCGGTTAAAA